>WUQG02432236.1:0-14217 GCA_011317285.2 Androctonus mauritanicus | reverse complement strand
GTTAGATCGAAAAACGTTAGACTGAAACATTTTAATGTTATTTTCCCCTATTTTTTGCCGGGACCGGAGAAAAAGAACGTTAGATCGAAGTTTTACTGTATATAATCAGTGAAAATATTTGAAATGTAAAATGATTTCAGAAATTTTCCTTACAAGAAAAATCTATGGAATTATACACCATTTTAACTGCTTATATGCATTTTCCTATCTTATAGATAAGACGTACAAGCAATGTATGTTTTTAATTTTACCATTATAATTATATAATAATTTATATAAGTAAATTCAATTATGTAACATTTCCACAAATCTTATCATAATCTGTATCTACAATCCCACTTATTTATCACTTAGCAATCTGAAGACTATGGTCAAGTTTCTCAATTCCGGTGATCTTATTTTCAGAATGATGCAATATTTATCTATAGTTTTGGAATTTTTCTGGAAAGTTCTCTTGAATGTTCAAGATTTATCTATATTTTTGATATGTATAAAAATGTATAATATTAAAGTTATATGCATAATAGAATATCTATTTTTTTAAAAGTAATTTATAATTAATATATTCATTTCTTTTAATGCAGACAAAATTTACTTCAGGAGTTGTGATCTCTAATAATAAACTAAAAATCTAGCAAATTCTGCAATTATAATTTTTTTAACTTCTCAAATTAATTTATAACATTTTTCAATTTATTGATCATATGCTAGAGGAATATCATTTACTCTAAAGGATCCAGAATTAATTCCACATTCTATTGGCCTTCAGTTCAGGAATGTGGAGCATTGACCTCACTCTTCTTTATAGTTATAAGTGCATCACATTCTTTGTAGTGGCAAATAGCTCCTAACTGATCATCTTATCTAGATTCATCAATTAGAATTTAATATAGAACAAGTTTTTTGTCAGTGTAACATAAATATTGTTTACATTCCAAATTTTTCAAGAAAACCCAAATAAGATCTATCAGATTTCATATTATATTATAAAAAATATATAAATTGTCTAATTTAGAGTTGAAAATTTAATTATTATTATTATTATTATTGTAAATCATCATCAGTAATATTATAGCAGAGTCCTGATTATCCAAAGTAATGTAGATGGAGGAAGCTTTAGATCAGGGGTATGGAAATCAAATGCTGGGGGTATGGGAGTCGATCTCTGAATACTGGTATTTATTTTATTTAATGTATTAATTTATACTTGGATAATACATGAATGGAATGTGACAAAATCTTCTTAACGGACCATATGAGCAATTTTTGTTTTTTTTTTTTAAATTTTAAAGTTAATGTTATAATATAAGAGAGAATACTATATTTAACATTTTTACAATAAAAATTTTCTCATATACTAAAAAAAAATTAAATTTTTTTTTATTATGTTTTATTAGGAAATCAAATTTGTAAAAAATATAAATGTTAGGATGAAGCAATTATACTTTCTGCCTTCAGAAATGATGTTAAAACAAGATAAAATAAGTTTCATTCACGTAACATTAATATTTAAAAAAATCATATTATTCATCTATCCATGCATCCATAAATTTTCTACTTTTTTGTTATAAAATTGATAAATCTAATTTATATTAATTTAAAAAACATAAAACTACCTTATATTATTTCTGTTGAATTAGAGCATAGATCTGTCAAATTTCATGTTTCTATGTCAAATGGTTTTTGAATATTTGATTTCCTCAGTTGAAGAATTTTTCAAAATATTTGAAACTTTCATTTTGAGAAAAAGCAGTTTAAAGTTTAATTAAGCTTTTGAAAAAAGCATAATTAAAAAGGAATAAAGATTAAAAAAAGGATAAAGATAGTAAAAAAGATAGGTTAAAAAATATCAGTTTTCAAGAAATCAATATTTTAGTCATTTTTAGTCAAATTTTACTCCTATGGTTCCTTAACAACCATACCAATTGTAAGTTAACCATTGAGATATCACATTAAGTTAAATATTGGAAAATTATATAGTTAAATATTGGAATATTTTATAAATTATATATTGATTATATTTTTAAACAATTTATAATATAAATTTTCTGCTTGAAGTTTCTATTCATCTATGTAATGTATATAGATAATGTAAATAATAGAAATTCCCACTCCTAACTATTGGATGTATAAATTTTAAATTTATGCAGAGAGATAGTAGTTAGATTACACAAAAAAGAAAATATTCAAAATCCAAAACTTTTCTATTTTAATGGCCCTAAAAAATTGAAAATTAAAAACTTTCCAGTAGATAGATTGATACTCTTTAATGATTCTATTCTTTTAAAAATATATTTTTTGTTATTAATTTATTTTAATTATTAATTTTAAATTATTTTTTCTTTTGTTAAAAATATTTAATGAAGACTAAAATATTATTTAAATTAAAAGCTTAATGCTTAATGAATTAAAATTGTCTTTATATTTTATACTATATTTGTTAGTCAATCTAACATCTTCAGTGATTGATGATTTGAAGAGTTTTTTCAAGATTAATCCTTAATTTGAATCAGCTGTTTTAGTTTTATTAATAAACAAGAATAAAAGTTTATTTCCATTATATTCCATTATAGTTGTTAGTTCATTTAGAAGTGTGTGTGTGTGTGTGTGTCTGTGTGTCTTTGAAAATAGTTTGTTCAGGTAAACTGCCCATGTTCAGACTAAAGAACAAGGAGATACTTCTCTATGGCTCTGCAGCTAAAGACTGCAGTGATGGAGTCTCTACTATTTACTAATTAAAAATTTAATCCAGGAGAAAATATCTTAATTATAATGAATAATTAAAATAATTATAAATATTCTGATTGCAAATTTAGATTTTTTTTTTTAATTTCAAAATGACTGCTAAGATTTATTACTGAATCATTTCAAAATTTCATAACACAATACATTTTGCCAATTTATAAATAATTAAAAATAATATAATTTCAATTGTATTATGTAATGATAGTTTTATTATTTAGAAGGATCTTCATTTCCAAAGAAATTTTCTCATAGAAATTAGTGTTTGATCTTGATAAAATTGTTTTTTAATTTTACAGCATTATTTTGATGATGCTCCCTTAATGACTGTACCTGGAAGAACACATCCAGTAGAAATTTTTTATACACCTGAACCTGAACGTGATTACTTAGAAGCAGCAATAAGAACAGTTATCCAGATTCATATGTGTGAAGAATCAGAAGGAGATATTTTATTATTTTTAACTGGACAAGAGGTATGAAAATTACCTAAAATTTACAAGAAATTTTCTAGACAGGTCCATTTGAAAGCTTTTTGTTAAAAATTAACTGAAGGTTACAATTGGGCCAATAGAAATACCATTGTTTTTAATGATTCATAAAAAATAAATTTTGTGAATATTTCCTGCAGTGATACATTTGACAAATTTCAGCTTGAAAAATGAAATCTTTTAATTAATGGCTTGAAGGATAATTATTTTAATGATTTAATCTGTGCTTCAGCTATCTTGCTAATTACTTAGCCTATTCATATATATATACAAAATTATATTTTGAAACAATTCTAATTTTATATTTTTTAGCATTATTGATGACAATTTTATTATTCTTTCAGTGATAAAGCATGATAATCATTGATTAATGATAATGAACTTTTGATTTTGAAATTGCTATTTTTTATTATGATGTAGTCTATATAAGCATTTTTGGCAGAAATAAAGTTTATACAGAAAGAATGATTTAGACTTGGGTCATCATCAGCTTAAAATTCATTACAAACTAACGACTATTCAGCGATTAAAATATTCTTATCTAAATCATGGTTGTTCTTATCACTTGTGATATCTGGTAAAATGATTATAAATTTTTGGTCAATTGATACATTTTTATCACTCACTTTTTATATACTTAAAAAATATTTTTTATCATTGTAATGTTTTATATACAAACATTCTCTATTTCTCTTTTTTATGGAGTGAAAATATTACAATATTACAATTTTTGTGTGTATTAAAATGATGGATTGATCTAACTGGAGCTATGAGCATTGTATTTATGCAATACAAAGTCAGAAAATCAGTCATGAGAATTTAAGTGTTTTTTTATATAGGATTATTTTTAT
Organism: Androctonus mauritanicus; assembly: GCA_011317285.2. NCBI lineage: Eukaryota > Metazoa > Arthropoda > Arachnida > Scorpiones > Buthidae > Androctonus > Androctonus mauritanicus. The sequence continues at coordinate 10,133 of WUQG02432236.1, read as the reverse complement.
CTTATTGCATATTATTAATAAGATTTCTCAGAGTAAAGCAGTCTATTTTTTTTAACTCTTTAAAGATATTAAACTTGATTCACTTTCAAAAAAAGATATTCCATTATCTATTCTATAAAATTTACTGTGAGTATTAAACATAATTATATAAATATATTTCAAAAGCAAATTACAAACAACTAAAGTTGATTAATATAGTTTAAATCATCATAATGTGAAAAACAAATTTGAAAGTGTACTCTTTCATGTATTTGAATATAAATCAACTCATAATTTTGATGTCTGATAAGCCAAGAAATATATTCATCTCTATTTTAAGTAAAGTATTATATATTAAATTTGTTTTGCAGTAAATTGATACATAAATTTTGTTCATATTTATTTAACTTATGCTCTCTATAATTTGATCCATATTTTATTTTCAAACTGCCCAAAATTTCTTAACTTAAATTCAGATACATATAATACATCAAATGTTTAATCAAATATGAAAATAAATATATTGAATTATCATATTAAAACGAAAATGATAAGGATCCTGATACTGGAATTAGATTTTGGCTTGTGCAGAAGCCAAAATCTAATCCAGTATCAAGATATATAATCTGATACTGGAATATATATAGTAAATTTTACATCTTTGTGTAAAAGATCAAGAAAGAAATTACATTGCTGTTGTAGAATACAAAAATAGAGAAGATATATGAATTATATTGATATTTTTTATTAAATTATTAAGAAAATTTGTGAAATAATAAACTTATTTTATTCAGTAAATTTGGAGAAATTCATGTATAATAGTTATAAATCACATTTATCAGAGAATTTTATTGATTCAAATGACATCCATACCCATTCATTTAATTCTCTGCTTGTTAATAAAATTCTTTATATCAAATAGTATTCATCTCTATAATAAAATACATTGTTTATATTGGAAATTTGACCATTTAGACTTGTTATTAAACTACTAAAATATATTTGTAATCATCTGAAATAGGTTAATTTATTCAATTAATTAGATGTTGAATTAAATAAAAATATTAAATCAATAAATTTGTTTAGAAGAAAACAACTTTATTAGGTAGAAATACCAGAAAATAATAATTTTATACATTTGTAAAATTTATCTTAATGGAAACAAAATATGAAAATTTAAAATATGCAGAATGTTTATATAGATAGTGAATATCAAAATTATCACTCAGTGGGTTCTTGTTTAATGTTTAGTTAAGTCCTTGAAAATTACAATGTTAACTGAAACAAAAAATTTTATTGATCATATCATATATAAATTTTCCAAGAGGTGGATTCATAATTTGATTATGGCTCCTCTGAATAGAAAGCCAAAACATTTGTATTCAGTAAATCTGATCAAATGTTCTGTGTACTGTGTATAGTTTAATGTATTGTTCCTATATAATATCATTTGCTTATATAAAATATGATTATTTTGTTGTGTTATAAGTTTCTACTTCATTTTTTGTTATGAAGTGTAAGAGAACAGGATTTTATTCCATTTTACTGCCTTAAAATTTTTAAACGGATTCAAAAATTCAATTTCTCATTAGAGTTAATGATTTCAAAATTTTTTTCTTAAAGAGAAAGGTTGAGGGTATATTAAACTCTATAAACTGTGATACTGGGATCAGAATATATGATGTAAGCATATGTCATTTCTGTTTAGAACTAAACAATCATTTCTTCTAGTATTGTTTATTGATTTATCTTCTAATATTTATTTTTTAATTGTATAATTAAACATTAAACAAATTTTATGAAATCTTTAATAAATTTATTACTATAAATAAAAGAAAGCCATACAAAGGAATATGTTAAATCATTACTCAAAATTTAATAGAGCCTAAATGAAAATCTGAAAATAGTTAAGTAATAAAGTATATAAAATAAGGAAATTATATTTAATCAGAAATTCTTTTATATAACTGCAAATTTAATAGTTTGTTTGTGTGTGTTGTAATGCAATACAAAATAGTGAGCTATTTTTATAAACTTCTATTAACTATTTATTTACTCTATTTTTGCATCATGACAGATTTCTTGTAGGACTGTCAGTCTGTGGATATTTTTTTTTATTGGCTGATTTTAGTGCTTTGCAAAGTATAATGAATGCATTAGAAAGGACTTAACAATTTAGGAAAATTTTAATTTTTTCAAATTTTTTGGAAAAATAGTATTTAGTCTGACTATCGAGTTTGCTAAATTTTAATATGGCAGTGGTTTCACTGTCTGTCATTGGACAGACAATGAAACCATTGCTATGTTAAAATTTCAAAAATAAATTTATTTCATTCCAAATCAAAATAATTAAAATATAATAGAATAAAAAGCAGAATTAGTAAGATTTTATGAAAAATAATCCAAATTCTACTAATACAATTCATTCACATTTTCTGTCTTTACAATGGAATTTAAAACAAATTTCAGCAATCAAAATTTTAGGATCCATCATCAGAGGCATGCATTTTCATCCAATAAATGCAAAAACACCACTCTGTGATAACTGCATTATATAACTCAGGATCAAATTATTTTTATTGTTTTTTTTCCAACAAGCCATCCATTATTGTTTATTTTTATTATTGTTGTTTTAATGTTTATTGTTTATTTAAAAAACAATAAAAATAATTCAATCCTGATACTTGTATACATACCAAAGGGTGTCAATGTCAATTGAGGAATTTATTATTATTATATAATACATATTATATAAAATAAATAAATATATATATATATAATATACATATATATTACATTTTACAGCTTTGAATATATATTCAAAGCTGTAAAATGTTAACTTCTAAAATTATCAAATATAGATGAATAACTTCTAAAATTATAGATGTATGTAATTATCAAATATTAACTCATCTGAAAATCTACTATTAATGGAAACAAATTTGATATATAATCATTTAAATCACTTTCTACTTTAAAAGATAAAGTATTATTATTTATTATTTTCATTAATAATAATAATTTTTCTCATAGTTTTTTTTCATATTTAATCATTAAATTATAATTTAAAATTCCTACCAGGAAATAGAAGAAGCATGCAAAAGAATTAAACGTGAAGTAGATAACATTGGTCCTGAAGTGGGTGAATTGAAATGCATTCCTTTATATTCGACATTACCACCTAATTTGCAGCAACGAATATTTGAACCACCACCTCCAAGTAAACCAAGTGGAGCTATTGGCAGGAAAGTTGTTGTGTCTACAAACATTGCAGAAACATCATTAACAATAGATGGAGTTGTTTTTGTGATAGATCCTGGTTTCTCTAAACAGAAAGTAAGAATTATGATTTATTATTATTTCTGTAATTATTGTACATAGACGGGACTATACACTGCCAATTAAGGACTAAAGATAAAATATCAGCACTTTAGGCAGGAATGGTTAAATGAGTAACTAAAATAATTAAATTGCATTGAAAACTCAATTTGGAAGAAGTGCTTTCGATTCTTTATTGAATCCTCTTCAGCTTCCAAATAGAGTTTTCAATGCAATTTTATTATTTTAGTTACTCATTTAACCGTTCCTGCCTAAAGTGCTGATATTTTATCTTTATTCTGTAATTATGTAAAACACAAATAATTACATGGGAATTTTTATTAAATTTAGGTATATAATCCTCGAATTCGTGTAGAATCTCTGTTGGTTTCTCCAATAAGTAAAGCCAGTTCTCAACAGAGGGCAGGTAGAGCTGGTCGTACAAGACCTGGAAAATGTTTCAGACTCTATACAGAAAGGGCATATAAGACAGAAATGCAAGAGCAAACATATCCAGAAATTCTTCGGTCCAATCTAGGATCTGTAGTTTTACAGTTGAAAAAATTGGGAATAGATGATCTTGTACATTTTGATTTTATGGATCCTCCAGGTATATTATTTTATTTAGTAATTTAATTTATTGTAATAATCAAATGTCTAGAAGTTTTTATTCTTTATTTCTTTTCTTACAGCTCCAGAAACATTAATGAGAGCTTTAGAATTATTAAATTATTTGGGTGCACTTGATGATTCAGGAGAACTGACAGAACTTGGTTCAGTCATGGCAGAATTTCCTTTAGATCCACAGTTGGCAAAAATGCTAATTGCATCATGTGATTACAATTGCTCCAATGAAGTTCTTTCTATAACAGCCATGTTGTCAGGTATGGATTTCATGATAATATTTTAATTTTGTATGTTTATTTCTGTTATATATAAAATATTGATGAAATTTTAACATAATGAATCTTAATTATAAAAAGTCTGTTATTTCAGTTTAGTGCTTTGTATAAACTATTGATTTTATTAATAAAGTTCTTCAAATGGTTAATTCAATAAGAAATCTTTTAAAAAATAGCAGAAATATGTTATGAACTCAGCCTAAATAAATAAATAAAACTTTTAAAACTTATTAAACAATTTTAATTAAATATTTATCCCAAACTGTTTACTGTAAATGTATCGATACTGGTGATTCATTATAATATTAAGATGTAAGAATGCTTTTGACCTTTCTTTACTCTTTTAACTTTTTAATTTTTCTCTCTTAAAATATCTCCATTTAATTAGTTAATTTGTAATGCTTGTTGAAAGTTCCAAAACTGAAAATTAAATCAATAATTTATATTTACATATATTGACTATAGTATCATATATTCAAATGTTTCTAAATGATACAAAATATCTGATCTTATAAACTACCAAAATTATGAACAAATGCTATAAAATAGTACAAGCTAAATTGCCTGATCAAATAGAATATTGAAAAAGTAGTATGTTGTTGTGAAGATTTGATCCATTCAGGCAAATAGTTTTATATATGTATATATATAATAGAAATTCTATTAAATAAATCAGATTGAAATTTGGGCAATATTTCACTACATAATGCTTTAAAAAATTTTTATATTATGAATTCTTATATTACAATATTTTTTATAAAATAAATTTTTCAAAATTTTTTTTATTGTAAGAAATAATTCTTAAATCCTCATATTCTTTTTCTAAATATAATGGATGGCTTGCTGGATATAATCAATCTTAAAATATATATTATAAAATTAAAATATTGCAAATAAATCTTTAAAGGCTACACTTTAGTTTTAAACTTTTAAAGAAAAATAAGTCACATTAAGATCAAATAACGGTCAGCAAGAGCAACAATAAAAATATGCTTGAAAAATTTTGTCATTGTATCATGAAAGGAAAATATAGAAATTATAAAACAGCATTGTTGAAAAATTACAAATGTTTTACAAAAACTTAGATTGTTTTTGATAGTTAAAATTATATATATTTCATATATATGGCATCATTATATTGCTACCAATATTTCAAAAGAAATACACTTATTATACCATAATGACATCAATGTAAACATACTTATTACAATATTAAATTACTGCCCAAATTAATGCTGCCTTATTTTTGGTAAATTAATTTACATGACAATTCTAGTATTATTGTGTTTATTTGCCATATTATATTGCCAGAAAAAATTATTTTGTTGGAAAAATGTTTTATGTATTTTATTTAGATTTATATTTCTGATATATTTACAAAATTTTTGAATTAATGATGGTTTATATATCAAAAATTTGGAAACATTAATTGTAGAGAAAATGTGCTTATGCAGGAAATGATTGCTATATAAAATAATATACACAATAAAGTTTATTAAATTGTCAATTTTATATACAGAAAAATATTTTTGATCAAGTAAATCATCTTCAGTTCACAGAGAATATATAAAACATAGAATGGAATATAGAATTCAAATAACATTGAACAGAAGAAATTTTAAAATATATGACACATAAAGTAAATCAGTGCAAAAGATGTGTATGATCATTGGCACAATAACAAAAGACGTTTAACAAATGTGTAAATAAACCTTAAAAATTTCAAATAATGGTGGTATCTTTATAGTTTTTACATTTTTTAAATCAGGAAGTTCTTCAAGCCCTGCTGCCAGGAGGTCAGGATTGCTTCAGGGGTGTTTTGTTAATTATGGATGTCTATTGCCTTCTATATTTGTGGCATACAATACTTCCACAACACTCTCTTCCGTAGGATCAAACATATCACAGATCCTGACTTGCCATCACTGAAGTTTTTTTCTTATAAATTTTATTTATTTTGTTTGTAATTTTTTAGATTTATATATGCATTTATTGAATTAATCCTCTTATGTTATTGTGCCAGTATTCATGTATACCTTTTGCATTGCTTTACTTAGTCATATGACATTTAAAAAAAATTTGATGTTTTTTGAATTTTGTACTCCGTTCTATGTTCTATATATTCTTTGTGAATTGAAGGTGGCTTATTTGCCCAAAAAACGTTTATCTGTATATGAAATTGACAACTTAAATAAATTTTTTTCCCTACTTAGATATGCTCCAATTTTTCTTTCTTAAAATAGTAAATGGAATTCTGACTCTCATAAACTAATGAAAGTTTTTTAAAAAAGTAATATGATTTTTGCACTAACAAATTGTAAAAGGATTTCTTTTGTAATGATAAAATAATAAATTAGGATAATATGTTAAAATTTCATCAAATTGTTCTTTCTTGCTATTTTCCATCAGTTTTATACTTTTAAAAATTTGTAATATCAAATTATTAAATGTAAATAACTAATGATAATTTTAAAGCTTTTAAATTCTTAAAAGTTTTTAAAAAATTAATTTAAAGTTAAAATAGTAAAGTTAAAATTTCAATATTGCGAACGTATAATGTCCAGTTTTTCTAGTAAAAAGTTTATTTTTGTACTGGACATTCCTGGAGATTTTAAAAATAGCCATCCCCTTGGGTTTAATGTAGTTGACTAAGCCCAGTGGATGTGGGGTTACTATTTTTGTGGCCCCCCTTCCAACACTCTTTAGTTCCACAGTGCTTTGTTCGACCAAATGAGGCAAAGAAAGCAGCTGATGATGCAAAGATGAGGTTTGCCCACATAGATGGAGATCACCTTACACTCCTGAATGTCTATCATGCCTTCAAGCAGAGTAAGTATAACTTTCTAAATTATATGTATGATCTAAACAGGTAAAAAATAATTTTATAAGATAACACTATGATTCTATTTTATTCAGATCATGAAGATCCTCAGTGGTGCTACGATAACTTTGTCAACTATCGTTCGCTGAAGAGTGCAGATAACGTCAGACAACAACTTTACAGAATCATGGATCGCTTCAACTTACGCCGAACGTCTACAGATTTTTCCAGCAAGGACTACTACATCAACATCAGGAAAGCTTTAGTAGCAGGTTTTTTCATGCAGGTAATTATAAAGACTTTTGTTAATTATAAAATTCTAGCATTCATTGAATTATTTACAATTATTCAGTGTATATTCATTATTTGATTGATTTTATTTAAAATTTATTCATTAGGCTGCACATTTGGAGAGGACAGGACATTATTTAACGATTAAGGACAATCAAGTTGTTCAACTTCATCCATCTACTTGTCTTGATCATAAACCTGACTGGGTTATCTATAATGAATTTGTGCTCACTACAAAAAATTACATTCGAACAGTGACAGATATTAAAGCAGACTGGTAAATCATAATAATGCATTTTTCTTTTTTCTCTAGTTCATAATTATTCCTAATCAAAATTTCTTTTGTTTTAGGTTAGTAAAAATTGCTCCTAATTACTATGACATGGGAAATTTTCCACAGTGCGAAGCCAGAAGAGAACTCGAACTTTTAATAGCAAAATTGGAATCTCGTCAATTCCAAGAAGGATTCTGATTGTATTTATTTTATAAACGTCATATGTTTATGTTTTTTTATATATATATAATTCAGTTAGATTCCTATGAATTCAGCATAGCATCAACAGTCTTTCCACGTGTCAGTGAACATTTCTGTTTTGAATGTATTCATTTGAGATAAGTATGTTTCTCAAATGTTTATTGAACATTTAATCATCTGTGTGGTGTGAAGAAGAAACGTGGGAATAGTTTGTATTGATAAATTATGTCATTTTTTTGGCAGTTCTTCTTTCTGTATATTCAGTGCCTTGTCTGAATTTATTCTGATTATAGTAATACACTAGCTAAAACTGCAGATTTCATCCACATTCAGACAAGATTATTGAAATAGCGATAGAGGATGAGACATTTTCCACTCAAGGGGAAGATATATTTTGTTAATCACTCGATTTTTCATGTTTTGGGTTTGGAAACATACTTGTCTCCAATTTAATAACCATTAAATCATATGTAAGAATAAAATATGATATACTTACTTTTGTGTATATTAATTTGGTGTATAGTATTCCACTGAAATTGAAACATAGAGTGCAAGTATTGATGCTGCCAGTAGCTGGCTAACTTCATGTGAAGCAAGATATCAGAATTTTGAAACTGCATCCTTAAAATATTTGTTATTTTGTTATGAAGTTGACTTTGTAGATAAATTTCTGGAGTAAATTTTATATGCAGAATTTTCATTTAAATGTTCTTGAAGTCAAGATATATTGTATTTACTTGAATAATCTTTCCCGTGACTTAGAAAGGGAAATTATATGAAAAAGTTTGCATAATTAGCCTGTCTCGATTTTTATTGAAAGGTGTTGTTCATTAGGAAATGTGAAACGTTTCGAGAAATTATTCGAACATCAAATAAAAAATTGAATCCAAAATCAGCAAAGAAAATGTCACAACCGAAGAAAATAGAAATCTGGACAGCAGTAACGATTTTCAGAGGTACACAATTCTTTATACGAATAAAAAATAGTTGTGAATACATGATCAGAAATAATCGATCGGGATCGGATCATTGGATATCTCTATAACAGTTCGTCAGTGTATTACATATTTTAATAGTAAATGCCAAAGTTGCATATAAAGAAAATGGATTATCCACTTTTCAGGTTTTATGCGACTGGGAAAAGTTGGAATTCAATATTAAAAGCTGTCGCTGTCTGAAAATTGGATTGAAGATCTTGTGCTGAAAAATGACAATATCTTAAAAGCACGCCTAAGTTTTTTGCATCAACAAAACTGCTTTTAACAATTTCTGAATTTTGAGATGTGTAGAACGAAATACAAGTACTCAGGCGACTTACCCATTTAACGACTGCTCGAGCTTACATTTTTAACGAAAAATTTGATTTGCGCACATATGCGTCGCTTAGACTTCTGTTGCATATAGTTTCTGCATTCAATAGTTCAAAAATCTGATGATGAAAAATACTTTGTGCATAATTAAATGTGCAAACCATGAAAACTTAAAAGCGAGTAACTTCTGAATATGTACGAATCAGTTACTCGCTTATTGACCAAATCGCGAGAACGGAACTCAGTCGTTAAACGAGGAGTAGTTGTATTACAAAATTTTAACTGTGTCGACATAAATATCTTTTTAAGATAAAAAAAAAATAAATTCATATTTAGTAGCATAAAAATAAATTGAAGCAGTTTTATAAAATTCATTTTTCAGTGAGGATTGATGAAAAATGGACTTCTGAGAATGGGAACGGTATTGAGACATTATCCTTATGGGTATGGTTCAGATTCACCAATTTCTTACACGCGCCTTTAATAATCAGAACGTTTCGAAGACATCTTTACGATATTTTTTAATAAGTGTATTCGAATGTGTTTCTTAAAGGATAAAGACATTTCTGATTTTAAATCGAAATATGCCTCAAGAAGTAACCTTGCCACACTAATCGAAGTTTTCAATGTTTGTGATAAGATGTCGCCATTCGGATAGCGTACTAAGATTGCCAGGTATCCGAGAATTTTGTGTATATATACGAAATGCGAGCATACGTGGTTCTCGTTCTCGAGATTTACAATTTTCAGAATTAAGAAAATTTTTCGACTAAAGTAACCGGGCTACTTTATGTAAAACAGATCGAAAAACGTAAACCGTCGTTTAATTATTATTTTTCGATTGTGGTGATCTAAATTTGCCGCGCTGAAGCCCAGCCGGTAGCATTGCATTTGCTTTAGTCTTTGTGAGGTCCCAGGAAAACCTCCACAAATTAAGTGTATAAAAGAGAAGAGAGAGGAAAAATTTAGAAAAGGAAATGTTTTAATAACGAGGAAATTCGAGTAGTATAAGGGGGGAGTAGCAGTTAAGGTCAAAC
>WUQG02432225.1:0-14217 GCA_011317285.2 Androctonus mauritanicus | reverse complement strand
TAGATATTGAAATGAACAGAAAGTAGGTTTGGACTAGTATTATAATGAAAGTTCAAAAGTCCCCTTTTTTAATAAAAAAATGACTTTCACATTTAAAACATGTTATAATTTAATTAAGAAGTGGAAAGGATTAAATGGTGAACATAAAATTGCAAAATTTGACCTATGTTGATAAAAAGTTACTGATCTCTGATGCATACACTGATTTTAATACAAAATTCAATTCTGTTTTTAATTAGAGGATACATATTGAATCTATGCAATGAAGAAACAAATAATATGAGACTCCATAATGTATTTATACATTTTTCAAAAACTTTTCCAACTATATTAAGATATTTAACTCCAAAAAGGTATATAATATATTCAGCACTCAAAGCAGACCAAAGAGATTACATAAAATACCTTCTTTATTAAGCTTAGAAGCACTTTCGGTATTCACACCATCTTCAGCTCTAAGAATATAACAGCTTTAAGAATATTCATTATATTCTTAGAGCTGAAGATGGTGTGAATACCAAAAGCACCTCTAAGTTTAATAAAGAAGGTATTTTATGTAATCTCTTTGGTCTGCTCATGAGTGCTGAATATATTATACACTTTTAGACAGTGAATTTTCATATTAAATTGATTAAAATATATGAATAATGGAATTTTTTTTATCAAACTAATATGAGAACCTAGCATAAAAGAAATATTAACTTAACTGTGAATTAGAGATTTTAAATTATTATATAGAAAAAAATGCAATTATCAATTTAAGTAAATTTTAGTGGATGATTGATTGATGAAATCATTTCTTCGTAAATCAAAAAAGTGGCACATCTTCATACAATTTATTAAAGCAGAACTTCATAGAGTATTTGTAATTGAGAGATACCTGTATATTCATAATTTGAGAAACATCTGTATATAATACGTTTGTAAAAAGTCTATTGAAAATTTGAATAATTTACTTTTGTTTAATACAATATTTCAGTAATTCAAAATTTAATATAAATCTTCTCAGGAATTAAATAATCAAGCATTATTTATTATTATGTATAGAAAAATTTCTCTCATAATATATTCATTAACATTTTTTAACAATATGAAAATTTTAGTTTATTTATTATTAGTATAGTAATGAATATTACTACACTATGAATGAATAGTATAATATATGAAAATTTATCGTTGTTAATTATTAGTACACTAGATCCCTGACTTATGCAGTTTAATTTGCCCAAAAAATTTCCGCGTACATCAAAACTGCCTACGTACAACAATTCAATATGCACAAATGAGCACATTAACAAATGGCATGGCCAAATGGAATTTATGACCACACTAAGCACAGATAAGAAAATTTAAAGCATTAAATGCAATTTTTGCAAAAAAAGTAAATTATTTAATGAATTTTTCATTCACTTATAAAAATTTTAATGAAAATAAAAAGATTTATGTATCTGTGTATTTCTGAAAGTGCATAGCTAAAACTGTGTAAATCAGGGACCTATTTTAATTATTAATTATATTAAACATTATATGAGGCATCAAGAGTAACAAGAACAAACTCATTATAGTAGCAAAAATCTACTTTTTATTGTATCAGAAAATTAAATATAAGCAATCATTGTTTTCTGAGTTTCTCTACTATATTATAACATTATATAGAATCTAAGGGATAAATATTATATCTAACTATTAAAAATAAGTATATTGATTATGACAATTTTTGTGAATGTAAATTGTAAAACAATCAAGGAATACATTATTATTTATATATTTCTCTAATACTATTAATGACATGCTAATCTGCATGTAATAAAAGAGTCAAACCTAAAGTTCAAAATACTACTGCCAAATGTATCAATTAGGAGAATAAACATAGCTCAACTTGCTGTTGAGCTGTGTTTATTCTCCTAAGAGTCAAACCATTGCAGAAATTCAAAACAATGCAAAAACAGAAAGAATTCTACAGGTGTTGATAAACTGATTACTTCTTGCAATAATCTTCAAATCCCATAAACAGAAATGCATCATTCACTTAATACTTTGAAAATTTTAATATATTTCATTGTTTAGACAACAACTCTTAAAGAAAATATTATCTATCTAATCTAAATTACATTTTAACATGTGGAAGTTGTCATTATATTCTTAAGAAAATCTAATGATAAATGCTATTATCAATAAATCTGATGTATAGATTCAAACTTTTGAATTATACCATGAGATAAGAAAAATAATTTCTATAATTTTCATATAAACAACTGTACTCTGTCCTATAATTTGATACCATAATGTCAATTATCCTAATTATTTCCATATAGTTTATATCTAATATGATTTTAGTGAACACAGAACCAGATTTATGCATAATCTAGATAGGCTTCATATCACAAGAAGCTTCACGTTTCACTAAAAAAAATTAAATGCATTTCATGGGTCTCTTAGAAATTATAGCTTAGGAACTATAAAATGCATAAATCCAGCATTAAGTTAATATAATACATTTATTTTATATTTATTTTTCTCTTCATATTCATACAGTATTTAAAGTATTCACAAAATTGTATTTGGCACATTAATATCAAGAAATATTTTATGATAAATTTCAATTCTGAAATTTTGAAGTTCATTTTTATTTAAGACTATTTTTGGCAAGATTGCACTTGTTGCTTTAAATACCTCATATGGAAATCATAATAAAAATTTTAAAGAATACAAGTTTTAAAAAAATTTTTATAAATAATTCTATTTATATGAAAAACTATTTCAGCAATATTTTCGATTTTTCATAACAAATTATTATCACTATGAAAGACTGTTAATAAAACTTAATAATTCTATTTTTAAGTAGTTTGTTTCTATACAAAATAATACAATTAATATAAAATATATAAAAATTTAGTTACAATGACTAAAATTGTTAAAAATAATTATGAAAATACATTTTTTAAAATTTTATAAAATAGATATTATAATTAATACACTTCTCCAAAATTATTTTATCATTTTCTTCACATTTTAAAAATTAAACATACATCATGTTGTAAATTTGAGTTTTTAATAAAAATCAGAATTTTTGTAATACTCACTGTTAAAGATTCTTAAATGTAAAATAATTTAAATTAATAATGATTCAAACTAAACAATTCTTAAAATTTAAATAAATAGCATAAATCGAATTATATACTTTATATACAATTAATTTACAATTTAAAGAATATTTTTGAAAATAAACATCTTCAAATAAATATACATTATATATAAATTTATATATATATATATATATATATATATATATATATAAAGACAAAAAAAAGTTGCCAATAAATTTAAAATAAATAAAATAAAATAATTGGCCCATTTATTTTGAAAGTGATGCTAGTCAAACATTTTCAAAATTTAATTTATACCAATTTCAAACATTTTGAGAAGAAAATCGAATTTATGATACATCATATCAATTTCTACAAATATCAAACATTAATTCAGTTTTTCAAAAGAAGTGGCTCGAGTAATTTATTTAATTAAAAGTTATATTATTATTTTGTTATACAGTATGCTGTATTTTTATTCAGACAAATAATATCTGAACTAATTAACAAAATTAAAGAAAATGCTAATTAGTAAATTAAAAAATATTAGTCTTTTTTTTTGTAACTTTTTCTTAAATAATTTTGTATTTCAGATGTATCTGAGATGTATTATTGGCCTTTTCAATTTAATAATTTAATTTCATTATTTATAACCAGGGCAAATAACTGAATCATTTATATCTGATCCAGATGGAGGTTCTGCTTTGTGTAATAGTGATAGACTATACTGACCTTCTTTAGGTAAATTTCCTTCTGGTGCATGAAGTGCGTGTCTCTGAAAAATAACAAACTATCATCAGATTAAATGTATAAAATATTTAAAAAATATACTTGAAGTTTTTTACCTTGATAAATGATATAACAATTTCAGGATTAACATGATTTAATGAGAGCCTACATCCCCAGGAAAGCAATGCGAGAGGCTATAAAAATAATAATTTATTGGTATTTAATAAACAAATAATTCTGCTTATTAATTTATATGATAAAATTTTGTAAAATATATCGAGATTTTACTATATAAATTATTTTATGTACTTAATCCAGATTACTTTGATAATATTAGGTAAATATATATTTAATCTGGATAACTACATATGGAATAAAATGATGATAAATAACTTTTTAAAACAATGTTACAAATTATATAACAATGATGATTTATAGAATTTTTAACATTTTGTAATTTTTTTATAAATTATTTGAACAAACTAGTGCACCTAATAAAATATTATCCAATGTAATTACAAATTAATCAAAATAAAAATTATTATTTGATAATTGCTGTCGAAGTTTATCACCCAAAATCTAACAGATTTTAATAAGATGTTTCAGTCCCAATAAAATTCTATTATTATTAATTAATATGCTGATATCCAATTTAGATATAATAAATAATAATAATCTAATTTGAAATATAAAAACTATAATCAACAGAAATGATAAGTTTTGAGTTTTTTCTGAACTTAATAAAAAATAAATTACTTAATCATGCTTTTAAAATTCATTAATGAAATAATAGCAATCATAATAATTTAAATTATTATATAATATGGGAACAGTAATTATTATTATTATTATTATTATTATTATTAGTGAACTATTAATTAATATGCTGGTAAGATTATTGAGATCAATTGAAAAATATATATGTTGTTAATGTAAATTACTAATAACCTGTTTTGTGAATATAGTATACAATAATGTTAAATAGAATTAATTATTATTATATGAATAATTATCATTTAATAATCACCAATGAAATAAGGCAGTCATATAAATTGTAATAAAGTTCTAGTTATTTAAATAAAAGATATTTGATAAATTATAAACGTTAGCAGCGGAACAGAAAACGAAGAACAGCATCAAAACGCCGATACCAGCCCTCCGATTGATCAAACCACGTAGAAATTTCACTATTAGTGTATTAACCTCAAAACAGATTTTATAAGGACTTTTTAATTATATTATTTTATGTATAGGTTTTAATAGTATTCTCATATGTTTTCTACCAATATTATTTTTAGTTTTGTTATTTTGTTTAATGTGTAAACGTATTCATGTGATTTAATTGTAACCTTGACAACCAACATTCACCGTTTCGTTAGAAAGTTCTTTTCATGTTCGAAGTTCTTTTATTAGTGTTCAAAAAAATTTTTGTCTGTAAGCCTGAAGAGGGTACAGTAGTACCGAAAACGTTAGCCTGAATAAAGCATTTTACATTCTCATGCTACTGCTCAAAGTGCTTTTAATTTTACTTGTGATATTGTCAGCAAAAGAGCAGTCAATGGATTCTGATTATCAAACAGATTCTGAAAAGATTCTATTAAAGTTTCATTAATTTAGTTTTATAAAATTAAATTAAAGATATATTATTTATGACAAAACAGAATTTAATAAAAAAAATATATATACATTTTGAATCTATTACATGTATGTTAAAATTTCAAAAAAATCGGACAAATAAAAGATTAGTTGAAAAAACAAGCATATTTTTTTTAAAGTGGAAATCTTTCCAGTACATCATGTATTAACACTTTTTTAATAGTATATCTAATTCTATGTCTATTGGGACTAATAAAAATCAACTTCTTTCAGAAATTTGTTAATAAAATTGAAAAAAAATTATAATATTGTTATAAGACCATAAAATTTGTATATCCATGATATTCAAACTGTATAGATTTTGAAGAATTTTTTGCATATTACTTTTAATTCATATATAATATTTTTTGTATTATGTCAAATTATTTCTATTAAATCAAAATTTGCTTCTAATTTTTCTTTTTAAATTATACCAAATGAACAGCAGGAATTGGAATTTGACATACAAGATTAATTCTTTGTCATTTTATTTTTTGATATAAATTTAAAAATATTAAATAAAATAATTATCAGCATATTTACAAAAACAACACATTTATTTTAAAATTCTTGCTATCTAGCTTATCAATGGTTCAACCCCACTTCAGTTCATTGTATAGATTTTTGAAATTATGCTAGCTTTCTATTTGTAAGACACATCAGATATTTTTATCTCAAAATCCCAATAATTTGCTTCTCAAATTAACAGTTTGTTTTAGCATAAAATATTATTTCTATATTTTTTTTACTTATAAAGATCAACAATTATAGTATTTTTTAATCATAAATTTATATAAATATTTATATATATATCTAGCAAATATCAAACCTTTTTTCAAATTAACAGTTGTTATTAAAAAATCTGAATGTATTAATAATTAATTATATAACTTGATACATTTAGAAATCACTTTCATTAATGGATAATTTATATTTATTTTTATGCCTTTTTTCCCTAATCTTTAGTTCTTCAGTTCCATATTCAGAAATATATAACAATCATTATCAGTATCATAAATTTCTTTCAGTGATGATATCTTTTACAATACATACATAAATGCCTACTCTAAATGCCTCTGACAGTAGCGGATACTGATGAGGGACTCTTAGGAAAGTCTGAAAACGTTTTATGCAGAATAAAACTTTTGCTTGCTTTTTTAGTGCTTTGTTTTTTTCAAGATTGTTATAGAAGCAAGTTTTATGTCTTAACTTAGATGCCTACTCTAAAGTTTTGCAAGTCAACTGGGAAGATATTAAAATCATTGATTGATTATATTCAAACAGGTGCCAATCCAATTTTTGCAAGGTCTGAAATTATTTACTCCTACAGTCAAAGAAAACTTAATTAACTTTAACGATGAAGATTCTGTACCTGGGAATTCTTGATTGATAAATCTCAAACTGCAATTTTAATAATTGTAACTGTATTATCTTTATTACTTTTAATGTACAGTATTTTATTAATTCAAACATTATATTTATATTTAATCTATTTTGTTCTTTCTTGTCATTTAGGAATTTATATTTTTTTTACATGGGTGATCTGCTCATTTTTTGATAAGGAGCTATTTAATCACTTCTGATCTATAATTTTCTGCTATTAAAGGTCCAATAAGCTTAAAGATATTTTGATCTTCTAAAAACACACCACACTTCTAAATTTTCTTTTATATTAATAACTAAAAATTTTTTTAAATTAAAAATAAAAGAATACCTAATGCAATTCCATAAAACACAAGGAAACCATAAAACAACTCCAAGTTCAGCAACTTTATATGTAATATCATACCAATTTCTGCTCATAACTGGTAGCCTACAAAAAAAATTAATTTTATATAACAAAACATATAATTAATAATAATTCGATAATTATATTATGATTTCTAGCACATTTAAAAATAGTACAAAAATATTTTTATATCTTTGAAAATATATGTTAATTTTTGCAAAATTATTAAAAATGTTTTTAAGTTGCCTAAATATTCCAATAACTGACTGAAACGGATTAAACTTATCAACTCAAAGTTTCAATTATATTGTAATTATTAAACGAAATGTTATATATTAATTTTTGATATGTTTAAAATAGCAAATGTGCATTTTAATTATAACTGTTTTAAAAAATGGAAAAACCTTAATAGCAGAAATAATATACAATAAGTCCAATGATATTCATATTAGAACTGATACATTTTGAAAGAGTAACTTTAACTATTATTGTATTTCATTTATTAGTAAAACATTCCGATGATGAATGAGGATATGCAGCAATAGATCAATCTGTCTTTTTTTGTTCTACAGCATTTCAATAAACTTTTTAAGTTTCATCTAATAACTGACACTGTATATTGGTACTGTATTGTTCAAATTAACTTTAATCAAAGAACCTGAAATTGGACAATTTTTTTATTTGATGATTATTATTAAATTACATGGTGAAGTTTCCCATAATTATCTCTAAGTGTCTCCAATTCAAAATCTGTAATTTCATTTTCACAGCAGAGGGCTCTTTGGGATAGGATCGACTCACTATTTGTGCAATGAAGATTACACATTAGTGTGTATGCAGGCCACAATGCACTGTTGTGATTTACTATATCATCAAATATTGTCAGTGCAAAGTAACTAACTACTTATTTTCTGTTTTGTTGTTTATACATCATTAAAAATGCTTGACAGAGAATTTTTCTCGCTTCTCTTTAACTCAATAATATATATTCCTAAACATTTTTAATCCCAAGCAATTTGGATTAGAGATACTCAATTATAATAATAAACTGTACATATATAATGATTTTTACTTTCTACATAAATTCACCTATGTAAAAGCATAGTAATCATGATTGTTTTCACTATATCTATACAAACTGCAATATGTAGAATAATAAATCACATGAATATGTACACATAAATGCAATTATTTGACAAAAAATTTAGTTTGCATAAGAACACTGCAAATAATTGTATATATGTGTACACTCTTATATTTCAAGAATCATCTATATCAATTATAACTAAATTTTATATAAGTGTACTATGATAAAGCATTATTAGAGTTTTGGCTGAATATATCTCTACTTTCTTTAGTTTGCATATGAAAGTGTTAAAGTTTTTAAAACTTTCATATATAGGTAATCCTGAACTTATAACCGCTTACTTACAGTGGTGATGTAATCGGTAAATTTGTGACCGATCAATGCAATTCACATGGGTTTGAGTTCATGAGCAATCATCTGATATACAAAAAGCATCATATTTGTGTTTGGTAAGTTTATTATAATAAAAAATATTAGTAGTGGGTAATTGTGCACACACAAAAATGCAATCATTGGGAAATACTTTGTTAAAATTAGTCATAAATGCAATTTCGAGCATTTATATTTTTGATAAAGATTGTAAAGTTAATAATTTTACACTAAAAAATTGCAGGAAGACCTAAAGTTAGCCAAATAGCTAGAATCATTTTTCTTGAATGCAGATCCTTTGGCTGAAAGAAAGTGTAAATTCAAAAGGGAGTTGCAAAATTGCTTATTCCCATACTGTGAAATTTACAATGATCTTATAAGAACAAGCGAACAAAACAACATTATAGAAGATATATAAACTTTAAATACAGAAAAAAGTTCAAAAAGTGAAGTTGAGAACGTTTTTACTTTTTAACAATATCGTTTTAACTGAATAGCAGTAAGGAAGATATAATTATTAAATGGATGTTACATACATTGTATACTTTTTCTTTTTTCCTTTTATGCATATTTTTTGGAGTCTTGCTTATATATTTTTTCTCTTTTATGTTTCATGTTATTAATATTCTTAATAAAAATTAAATTTCTTATGTAGAATTAAAAGAAGTTAATTTGTTTTTAATTGGTTTTGGAACATAACTCCCTTTTCTACATTGGCTCCAGGTCTCATATAATACATTTTCACACAACACAGCAGTTTTTAGGAATCTATTTACCATGCTATACGAGGATTACCAGTACAAATTTCCTCTACTTGTATTAGTAATCCCCAACTTACAACTGTTCATAGTTATGACAGAGATGTCATCAATAAATTTTGTGATTGATCAATACAATTGAAAAAGGATTCGAATTCCTGATCAATGGTGTGGTACACAAAAGGGATGCTTGTTGTATCTGGTTCTTGTAGTTTTGTGTTTATGTTAAAGTGTAATAATATATATGGGTAATGGACAATTCATAAACTTAAGCATTTCTGATTTATGACAACTCAGACTTATGAAATTTAAACCAAATCCTGACATAAATCAAGGATTGCCTGTAATATGGTAATTAAAATTTTATAATTTGCACTATTTTTAAGTTTCAAGTAATGATCAGCCTCTAAAAATTATACATATACAGTAGTTAATATTTCCTTGTAATTGATCTAAGATTTAATTAAATTCCTGTTTATTATGTTTAAATGTTCATGTTTAAACTAATCTGAAATCAGAAAAATGTCAATAAGAGAAATCATGAAAAATATTAATGATAATCTTGCTAACTTATATTGTACTTACTTATCTTTCCAGAAACTTCCAAGAACATCAGAAATAATAAAACCAGCAGTTAATAACAGTAATATAGCTTGAGAAATAAGTCCTAAACGTGACTGATGAAGTTGTGAAAAATTTATTGTGGATGAATCTTCAATAAATCCGCCTCTGACCTTTCAAAGTAAAAAAAAAAAATATTAAACACTATATAATTAATAAGAAAAGCATATAAACAAATAATAAAAGCGTATTATTTCTATATTACATCATCTATATAGAAAAATATATACTTGATCTGTCAATGTATTTGATGTATAGCAGTTAATGTCATTGTTATATGTTAATATGAGAGGATAAGTCATGTTTAATTATTAAAATAATGAATTAATGTCAATAAAACATACTTTCAGTTGAAACTTATAAAAACCTATCTATTTATTTATTATCTTAACTGACAAAAATTTTTATTAATAAATATAAAAAAATTAAATAATTTCTGTAATTTAACCAATACATTAATATAAACATTGATTTGATATAGTGATCAAAATAATGTAGTAAAATATTGAAATGTAACAAATTGAATAATTATTTTGATAACAATTTTTAAACAATAATTATACATTTCAGGATATCATTATGTTAGTTTGCATCATTTTTCCTAATAATATGTCTAATAAGAATTCTTATTTTGATTCATAAAATTAATAATAAATAAAGTAGTACGATAAAAAGAAAATAGCTTTATTCAGTAATCATTTGTATGCTTTTGATAAAACTTTTGATAATTATTAGTCACTGTCATGCCTGTTAATAAAAATATAGTTAGTCATTAACATTCTTATTACAAGAATCATTTCAGCCAAAATTGCTTTAATTTTTCATCATAGATTAAATAATTTTAATTTGAAATTTATATTCAAGAAAAAGTATTCAATAAGACACCAACTGCCAAATTTGAAGTTTTGAATCCAATTAATAAAAGAACTAGATCAGTTTAAAAAGAAGAAAAATTGCTTTTTTTTATTGTTTCCTTTTCTTTACAAATACTCAAGAAATTTCATTTTATTTTAACTAAATCTGATATATAGATAATTTTTCAGATTAATGAGATTGAAAAAAAAAATTCAGCAAAATTGAGTGAAAATAAAAGTGACGTATGAAAGAATTTCTGTAAAACACCTCAATAGATCATATTGTTCAACTGATTTCAATTAAATCTATAATGTATGTAAAAAGTCCATTATCTTTGGATGGTGGTATTTTTGAATAAATATAATAAGCATAAATACTATTATATAATAATAAGTTTTTACTCATATAATAAAAATACACACAAACTATATATTTCCAAAAGAAATGTAAAAAACTTGAAAAAAGTATTCTGTACTTTCATTGCAGGAATAAGAGAAATGCAGGAATGAAAATTTATATTTAAATTAAACAAATAACTAGATATCTTCATATATTTTTTATGTTTTGAAATTGGGATTAAAATATAATGTATTCTTTTCTATAGAGGCTATTGATGATAAGAGTTTATTTAGAAAATATATTTAAAATATGTATCACAATCAAATCACGCAAAATGCTATTTATTCACAGACACATCATCAGTTTTCTCATACATATAATAAAAAGAATTAAAATATCAAAAATATCAATTATTAATTAAATATCAACAAACATATAAATAGTTAAAAAAAAATAGCATTTCTGTAATATAGGTAGATAAAACTGGATAGATGATAATGATTAATCAAGATACATTGAGCAATGAAAAATTGTGAGTTCTGATGCTTTTGTCCAGTTAAAAGAAGATCCAAAACAGAAAATAAATAAGAAATTAAAAAAATATTTGAAAAATGTTATAATAATGAGAAAATAGATAAAGCTATTTTAGATTTAATTTTATAACAACAGAACCCTAAATTAAATTTAAGGTCAAAAACACAAGCCAAATCTTCCATTTAGATCTTTAGTAAATTTCTATTACATTCCTTTCTATAATTTAGAGATATTTCTTAAAGATAAGTTCTGTGTCTTTTCATTATCTACATGTATGATAAAAAACTGATTGTCTGATAAATATCTTAAAAGATATTAAATATATGGAATATAACTGGACATGTTCACTTGATGTGATTAAATATCCAAACATTTTTCTCCAAATGATTACTGATACTCTTACAGACCTAAAAATACCACAATTGGTATTACATATAATTCAGTTTTGTTTTCATAACTTTTCATGTTAATTCTATATGTTATAGGCAAAAAGATGGAATTTCAATGGGGGTCAGTTATAAGCCCAAAACTGGCAGAACTTATGATTGCCTTGATAAATATTTAATGTGATATTTTTTTAAATATTAATACATTGGAGAAACTTATAAATTTAAGATTACAGTGAAAATTATTTACATCTGAATTAGAATTAAATAATCAATTAATAGGATAGTACTATAATTAGACTGTGATAAATTTATGTTTAAGAGATACTGAAAATCAGTTCATAATTTTAAAATTTTTGGATTATTACTCATATTGTCTGATATTAAGAAAATTTATTTCTTGCTGAGATTCAAAAAACTTTTAATAACACTGATGCAAGTATTAGAGAGAATTTATAATAATAAAATGTTTTTATTAAATAATTATCCATTAAATATTTTACAATGATGGTATACAAATTTACTACAAAAACAAACTACTATGCAGAGTAATACTCTTATTGCCAAGAATTAGAAAAAATTTTACATTTTAATTTTTCATATGATGGAATATTTTTTCAAAGACTATAGTTTTTAAAACAGTAATATTTTATTGGCCTCAAAACTAAAATATTAGTTGAAAATATTGACATATCTGGGAAAGGAAATCATATCAAAATTTCTTAATAATAATGCTATAGATTGAGATACAGAGAAATGTTAATGTTAAAAATATTCCATCTTTTGGTCAAATATTCTGGTAAATCATCTTTCCATTCTGGTTATAATAATAAAAGAATTTCCTCTATACTTTTCTAACAAAAACTAAAATTTAATTATAATAAGTAGAATTAATGTGCAATCAAAAACTTTTTTAATTAATAAAATATTCTATATGTTTAGCAGTGAGTACATATTTTTATTTTATTGTAAAAATTTTACAGAAATGAAATAATTTTGATAAAAATAGGATGATGTACAAGGTGAAAATAGTCTTTCCTTGATTAAAAAAATCATAAGTTAAAAATTATGCTAGACAGAAATATGTGATTTGTACCATTATATAGATTAATTCTAAAAATTTTTCTACTGTACAAGTGATATCTGTGGTTGATTTAGTTGACATAACAATCTCCAATAGCAAAACAATGTCTATGGAGGGTGGTTTTAATTTAAGTTAATATGAAGAATAGTTTTTTTAGCTTTAATTTACAAGAATTTTTTAAAAACTCTTAACATTCTAAAGTCAGGTAAGAGTGTACAATAAATTAGTACCACTTATGAATATGTTCACATGTTAAATATACTCAGTTATTTGATATACATTTTAATATATTAACACACAATCAAACGAATATTTTTTTTTAAAATTAATTTTATATTTAAAAATATATTAAAAATGGAATATAAAGTTAGATAAAAATATATAAAACAAATATGTTTAAATTTTATTTTATATTCTAACTTACTTTAAAATATACTTGAACTCCATAAATAAGAAAAAATATAACAACTATAAATATCAATGCAGCATACAAACTGTCAAATATTGTTGTGATGAAACTCTAAAAAAAAATTAATAAGATTTTTAAAAGTTCATTAAAATGGTTTAAAAATTATATAAAACATTATTCTATCAAAATATTATGTTACTTAAAAATATATTTATCTTTGTATCAAAATTAAAAGCACAATCATTTCCAATTTTATTATTATTTAATAATTACAGGTAGTCCTCGACTTATGACAGCCAAAAATTATTACTAAAAATTCTCTAATTCAACTTTGCAGCTTGCACATACATATGTATATATAGATCACATTGCTTTTGTATATGCATTGCCTTATCACTATCTCATCATAATTTTGTCATGAGACAGAGTTACAATGAGATACAGTAATAAGTCTCTGTTTTCAGTAGAGAAATAATACTACCGAAAAATATACTATATATATACTATTACACTATCATTATACAGCTAGTTCTCGACTTACGACCTATGCGACTTACGACCATTCGACTTTACGACCACAATCGTAAAGTCAAATA
>WUQG02432214.1:0-14218 GCA_011317285.2 Androctonus mauritanicus | reverse complement strand
TTCGATTTAAATCGCCCAATATGTATATTTTATACAGAAGTGTAACATTTTTAGTTGCCAAATAAAAAATTAAAAATCACCCACTAATACATTTTATATGGGAAGATAAAATTTTTTTTCTCAAAGTCGCCCAAATGGCAAATCTGGTAATCCTGTATAGCATATCTAACGTTGCGTGCGTGACGTCGCATGATCATACTGGCCGATAAGCATGCGGCATTCATGCAGAGCACAATAGTTCAGATATTTACTAGTAAGAGTCTAGCGAGAACAGATTTTGACTAAATAATTCAGTAAATACTCAATATCAGCTTTTAAGCTGGCATTTTACTAAATACGTTAGTGATATCTAAATGTTACTAGCAAAAACCTGAATTTACTAATGCACATGGAGACTTCACGTATTTACTGGTGATTTCGTGTTATGGCGGATTTCGGGTGTTTACAGTAACATATATACAAATGAATTTTTTAATTTTTATTGAAGTACTGTTATGAAATATATTAACTAAAATTTAAAATTATTATTATTATTATTATTATTATTATTTTTCATATTTTTAAATTTTGTAATATAGATAATTACTATATTCAATATAAAATTATGTACTACTATTATAGTAAATGATATTCTAAGACTTTCATAAATAATATATTAAAGAGATGTTTATTATTACAAAATCCTTTTTTTCAATTTAAATTAAATTTTTCTCCTTGACTGCTCGCCCCACCATGCAACAATTTCTGCACTAATTATTCATAACTTTATAAATTATTAGCAGATCTATGCCAGCATTGCTTGGAAAGTTCATGGCATTGCACTTAAAAAGTTTCTTTTTTTTTTTAAATTACAACCTTTTAGATTTCCCATATAGGTATGTTTTCCATTTGAAATATGCCTTTTCAAATGTTTCCTTCTTTGTTTCTCTTTCTTTATTAGAATTCTGTTGATTTGTTTGATCTTCTAATGTTTCATTTTCTCAAATTAAACAAAATCTTTTAGCAGTAGGAGTTAATATACCTAGAGTTCCCTCTTTTCCATGGCATTATGAAATTTATACAATTGCATGATATACAAAAATTTTATATCAAAACAGCACATGAAATGATATAGTCTCAAATGAAGAGCATCAAGAAATACAAATCAGATTCTTCTACATAATAAAAACTTACATTAGTGAAAATCATGAAATAAAATAATCACAGATTGAAAAATGCTGATAGATTAAATAACAAATCAGTAGCTACATAAAGAATTTGAAAATTTTTATAAAATTCTGTTATTGTAAATCAGATTGTTGCGTTGCTTTGATGATAACGGTTTCGTTTCTTCACATGTGGTAATGACACTGACAATCGTAAGGGAGCATTAGGAAGTATCAAGGACGTTCTATATACAACTTCCTTGGGACATAGGCGTGGATGAGAAATACGTTGGTTATTTCATAAAAATCGATTCAGACTATCTTCCCTTATAACTGAACATACACGCATAGGTATTTACATTTATATGCATATATGTATCCTTGATGTATACGTATAGATTAGATATTTCTAATAGCCATTGTTGCTTATAGCACACCACTACGTGGTCACTAAGCCTAATCAAAGTTTAATTTAGTAACTGAGCAGTCTTATTGGGCTATAATAGTTACGTTGAACAATCGCGTGGCGATTATGATCCAATGAGGTTGCTCAAATACAATTAATTTTCCATCTTGGATTTTATATCAAGATTTACGCTAAGCACATTATATAGAATCAATTTCTAATAATCAGTACCTGCTTTAAACTTCTTGCGTATATCCCCTATCAAACAAAAGTTGTTTTATAAAATTCCATTCAGCCATTCTTATGTTATGAGTGCTACTGGCGCGCAGGCATTTAAGATTTATAATATGTATAAATATGCAGAATATTAATTAAAGTTATATATTCAAATTATAATTATTATAAAATTTAAAGTTTTAATTAAAATTCTTTCCATAATAACAGTTAAAATTATATTTGTTCTTTATATAAAATAATAATGCTAAAACAACCGGAAAGAATGCCGGAACATCGTTTAGATATCTTTTATTCTGGTTGTTTTAACAACAATATTCTGACAGAAATCAGAAATTAATTAATTTCTAATTTCTAGGAAGAACCTATTTCTGACATTTTTTTTCTTTCCTAAAAGAGTTTTTTTTATATAAAACGCTATATTAAAAAGAATTGATTTAAACAGATTTATCATAAAAACTTCTTCAAATTTTAATATTTTTAATAGCATTCGGATAATGACATGTACAATAAACAGTTACAAGATAATTATATTCAGATATTTATTATAATTATTATTAAAATCTTCGATAATAACTTACGAATATTTTAAAACACAAAAATGTAACTTATTAATAAATTACAGTACATAAAAACCTTAAGTACGATATTTTAAAATGCGATATATAAAATGCATTAAGTATTATACTTTAAAAAATTTGAACTATTTTAAAATTTAAGAAACTAACTATTATATTAAAAATAAAAATATAATACAGATATCCCTCCTATAACACGGTAGATAGGTTCCTGAAAATCACCGTGTTGTGTGTGAAACCGTATTATATGAGACCTAGAGCCAATACAAAAAGCAGAGTTACGTTCCTAAACCAATTAAAAACTAATAATTTTATTTAATTTCACATAAGAAATTTAATTTTTATTAAGAAATATTAATAGCACGAAAACATAAAGAAAGAAAAAAATATATACGTAAGGCTCTAAAAAACAATATAAGTAAAACAAAAGGAAATAAAAAGTATACAGTCTACATAACATTCATTTAATAATTATATCTTCCTTACCACTATTTCGAAATCTATAACGTTTAGTTAAAACAAAAACGTTTTTCTTTAACAATATCAACCTCACTTTCTGAACTATTTTATGCATTTAAAATCTGTGTATATTCTGCTCTCTTTACAAAATCTGTAATCTAACCTGCTACAATCCGCTACAAAACGATCATTTCTTAACATATACCCCAAAAATATTTATGAATAAAAAGTTTTTCTTCTCTTTCACATTCCTCTACTGAAAAATAAAAATTTATTTTTTAAACAAGAACTGAACATTGGGAATTACAAAATTACTCAATAGTCAACAATTAAATCAATTTCAAATCGAAATAAAAAATAGACTGCATATCGTCCTTCTCACGGCAAACTACCGAAATTGCATTTATGACTAATTTTAGCAAAGTATTTCTCAATAATTGTATTTTATTTGTGTATTGTGTGTCCATACTGTGGATTTACAAAAATTAATGAAAGTGTTTTGTGTTGTAGGAGAGTAAATGTAATTTTCTAAATGCGTAAAGTATAAACCGTGTTATAGAAATACCTTGTTATATGAGGGTTTCCGCAATTTTCAAATCGTGTTAGAGTGAAATCGTATTATAGGAGGGATAACTGTATAATATTCGTTTTATTCATTACTATAATTTGCGTCTTGTGCAAGTACAGTGTACTTGCACAAGACAATACATTCATAATCAGAGACAATAAAGTTTATTTTTATAATGAAGTTTTTATATAAAACAATAATATTATTATGAGAAATTATATGTACAGTTTTCAAGGTAATCAGTTATTCAATTGAATAGAATTTTTTTTTTACCGGACGAATCATTTTTATAGATTTTTCAGGAATACAAACAGGAATTTTTCTTTTCATTTCAGAAAATTTAAATGAAATTCTCATCCAAATACTACATTCATATTATAATAGTCTGAATTATATTTGTGAACGATAAAGAATTTAAACGATAAAATAGGAATATATAATAAATAATTTACTTATCTATCAACTTACTTAAAAGTTGTAGATCAAAGACAATATGAGAAACATTTAGTTAGAAAAATCACCTAGCTTAGCGGTTCCTAAACTTTTCTTTTTTGCATACCATTATTAGGTTAAATAATTTTTATTCGTACTATTTATTACAGATTAGCTCTGAACTTAATAAAAATCTATTTTAATAACACCATCAAATGATCTTAATCGTTTCAGAATCACAGTTTTTCCAAAGTGTTATTTGTTAAAATCTATATTATTTGATAGATTACTAAAGAAAACAATAAACTCATAATTTTTCTTATCAAGTTGATCCTATACAAGTAAATTACAAATATCTGTAATTCTGAAAGAAATGCATTGTAAAAAAAAGCAAAATCGAAATTAATGAGGAAACAATATGATTTTATAATCTTGTGTTTTAATAAGTATCGAAGGATCAACTGATATTAATTTTTACATTTTTGAATACTACTGCTATAAAATACGTATGCATACAGCATTCTACAATAGAATATGCATACAAATCCTTTTAAAACACATATTATATAAGAAATTTTTCTTGTTTGCTATGAATAATATTCGTGACATAGCATAATTTGTTTTTGAATGGAATTTTTAAAGTATTGCAACATCATGTTAAACATCCAGTCATCGATAAACTTCTTGGTAAATGAAACTAGTTATATTAAAAAAATAAAGAAGGAAATAACACATAGATTACACTAAATCCTATTATGCAATTGTATATTTTGCATAATAGGATCTGATGATTATTCTAAAAAGAAAGATTGCGTATATAATATAATTACAATGTAAAGGTTAAAATCAAATATTTAAACAGAATTAATTGTATACGATTTATATTTGAAGATAAGTAAATAATACTTATTTTTGAGCAGGTCATGAATTTTTGATTAAAAAAATTATTTATAGTCGAAACTAAAATAGATAAACAAAGCTGCAGTGATCCGCTACTTATAATGATATTAGGGTCATTGTCTTCTTGTAACCTAGTATTATATTCAGGTAGAATTTTTATATTTTAAAGCATGATAATACATTTTCTACTTCTAAACTACATCATATAATATAGAATATTACGTAAAATATAGTCAGAGTAAACCATTCATACATTAAAACAATAATATTAAATTATCAAGATTAAGCAACTCAAATTTTAATGATTCAAAAATATAACCAGAAATGAAAAATAATGTCAATATATACAAAAATTCTTTTAAATATTATACAGTAATTAATATTAATAAAATATAACAAAAGAGAAAATAAAAAAATAATTATATTAACTAATTTTATAATATATAGTCTATTTTCCCAAAATAATATTTTAAATAACATTTATACTATAATATATTGTTCAATTTTTATGACTTAATAATACATGAAATAAATACTGTATAAATGATTACATATTATGATATCAATATAAAATTTCCATTATTAAATAAAAAATTTATATTCAATGAATTTCATTATATATTAAAATGAATTCTTGAGACAATAAAAAAAAAACGTGTTGTGATTCTTGTTATTTCATTAATTTTTTTTTCCAAAAGTTCATTCACATACCTTTATATGGGAAGTTCCGGTAGTAATAGGAAAATGAGGTAAGTGAATCTTTAAACTAGGCAGTGTTTTGTCATAAATATTAATCATTAAATAATTATTATCGAAAATTAATTTCATAAGATAAACAGCAGCCGATATACATTATTCAAGGAATAATCTGATTATGACAAATGCAAAACTCCTATTAGATCTTTATAAATTAAAAATTAAAAAAAAAATTAATTTCTTAATCGAACATTAAAAATCGGCTTTTAATGATTTTTTTCGAAATTTTTTTTCTGATATAGACTTCATAAAGAATATTTCGAAGGATAATTTGTTCCATTATCCAATATACAAAGAATATTTTTTCTCCATTCTGATACCGACCCCATTTACTATATCTAAATTTTAACCTTCATGATTTATCACGTACTGTATTTCCAAAAGGATAAATAGTGCAAATGATTCTGTTTAAAGTTTACAGGCTATTCCGTTTTAATTCCATAAGCCTTAGATTTTTACAATAATTTAGTCATCCATAATAACATTAAAATATTGTATGTAATCCTTAGTATAAATAATCAGTAATGATATTAAGATTTCTATTACTCTTTTAATCGTTACAGGCAATTATACTTATAGATTCGCCATTCTATTTTATTCTGTTTATAGTATTTAACACTAATATTCGCTGAATTATATCCAAAAATTATGGAATAAAAGTTATCTGTATAAAAAATATTAAATAATAATAATAATTTGCATAAATTAACGAAGGATAAAAACCTCCCTATTTTGAAATTATTCAGAGCATAAACAATTAAACAGCATTTGGTTTTAAAATCTCAATCAAAATATACATATTTTTGAATTATATATTTATATTTGGATTATTCAGTTATGGTTTAAACTATTAATAAAATATATTTTATTAAAAAACTACTTGCTAATTTAATACTTTCCCAAAAAATAACTACTAATTAATTATCTATTGTAAGATTTTTATCTGTAGTGTTTATATTATGCATGACTGATACTGCCTATATATTTTTATACATTTATTTACAGAATGTTGAATGCTTTAAAAAAAAAATTTACGATAAATCGTTAGCTTTGAAGAATAATTTTGTATTAAAATCGGCGAAATTCTTTTCGCTTTCTTGCATTAAAAAAGAAAAAGTTATTTTATCATTTTCCATGCAGTATTTTCATAAAAATATCCATAATTCTTTACATAAAACCAATTCATTTAAGATGTATCATTGTTATTATGATTAGAATAATTGGAATGAACTGAAGTTTTAATGTAATCTGATAAAAAATAATAACTATGGTAATAACTTAAATTCGAAATTTTTTTTCAGTTTTTGTGCTTCATTCTACTAAGTTAATCTAAAGTTTATATATGGTTTTTATATGATAGAAATTCTGAGTGATTTTTCTTTATGCTCATTTTTAAACATGTCTTAACAAGCAAATAATGATAAATAGTGACAATATTTCACTAAAATAAATTGATAATTTATATAAAAATGTACAGTTATGATAATTTACAAAAATATATCCTATTTTGATTTAAAATTTACTAAGTTACATATAAATAATAACATATTATTATTTACATATAACTTCAAACAATATTGTTGTTTGAAAAAATAAACATCCAGTTTAAGTGACATTAAAAGATGAATAAACATAGAAAAGATAAAAATTAGTAAAAAAAAAAAAAAACAGTCTGAAGTTGATCAGTTTTAATTGAAAACTTGGATTATATTTTAAGCTAACATAAGCGAGATCAAATCTGTATTAAGAGAATAAAAGCTTTTTAAATCCTTATTATGATCTTTATTGCGCAAATTAAAATCTTATTATCTAAAAATGCAATTTAATTTTGTAAAATTGATCTATTAAGTTTTAATAATAGGATCTTGATCAGTATGGTACTTATAATTTATTTTAAAAATGAAACTAATTGTTAAAAAAAGCCATGTATAATTTTATTCTCAGAAGCATTGCGTTCAGTCGTGACTCTGTGCAACACGCGAGGTCATTGCAACATTAAACAGGCTAGATTCGTGAAGACAGAACTCTACCTGTTTCTACTAACCATATTAACTTATCTATAAATTTTCTTAATAAAAATAAAACATTTTGCATAACTGTTACTAAAAATATAAATATGTTCTCAGTAACATTTATTAAAATTAAATTTTTATCTTTCAGTATTCAAATTTAAAAATCATTAAAAAAATAGATACGTAAATAATGAGGAAGTGATTAAATTAACTTTTCTTGAATTTATGGAAATTACGATCCGAAAAGTTGCTAACCTGTTGGCCATTTTCTTTCCCCTTTTTTTCTGACATCTGAACAGGTGAGTGTACATCAACTAACTCCTATAAAACTTCGAAAGGTGCGATCATGTGAGCATATTTACGTCATATAAACAGGTTTCGTTCTTGTTGGTTGAAACAAATAATAATAAAAATTATTCTCATATACGTATTTTTCCTATAATATCATTGGTAGATTTTTAATGATGGAATGTTATATTAATCCTCTTGTATTGTCCCTACTAATTAAAAAATTTCTAAGTATTAAAATTAAATTTTCAGATCTACACTGATGATATATGTTTTTTTTTTTTTTACTTACAGACTTTAGAATTAATATATGTTTATTAGTCCTTTAGATTAAAGGAATATTATAAATTAAAGGAATAAAAGTTTGAAATCTATTTTTTTTTTTTTTTTAGGAAGTTTTCTGGTCATTATAAGACAAAATAATATTAGAATCAATAAAAAAATATATCCTTTTATTAAAATTGAAACATAGATTATTAAAGATTTAATTAACTTTAACTTCTGAATTGTTAAATAAAATGACAGTTTAATTTTTAATTCTCTCATTTTCGTATTAAATAATTTCAAATTTATATTCATCCAGCTTCCATATGTTGAAGAACTATGAATTTAGATTATATAATTATTTTTTCTAGGAATAGTAAACTAGATATTTAAAATATGCGAATTTATTCGAAACATTATACCTCTTGAAAATAAAATTAAATATTAAAAGAGAATCAAGATAGATAATTTTTTAATTAAGTAAAATAATAATAAAATAAAATGTAAACAAAATTTTTGAAAGCAACATTCTTGTCATTCAACGAATAGATTTTCGTTCAAAAGTTGTTTATAAATACAGAATTTATTCATAAGCATTACAAACTTATCAATATGTACAATTGATTTATATAATTCACTTTTTTATCATTTACCAAGTTATATAAAAATGCTATCTTACATAATTAAATTATTATTTATTAACATGAATGACTTTGATGTGCGAAAATATGTTAGCTATAGTATAGACAGAGATCTATATTTTTGGGCATTCAAATATTTTCACACTTTTCACCTATACAGTATCTAAACGAAATAGAAAAAATTAGAGAATTTTTTCATTGCATCTGACATTGAATTCATAAAAAGAATGATACATTTTAAATTAAATTAACCGACATTATAACAGGTGTAGGTGTTACATTTACCGGATGATAACTATAGATCATTATCTAGACCTATAGTTAAAATTAAGCTAAATTATAATTTATCTAAAGCAGTTTTAAAACTCTAACATCTATGGAACTTTCCGATTATATCTAATTTATCATAAAACTGTTATATAACAAAAAAGTATTTTTCAGGTTCAGAAATAAAATAAAGCAGTTAACAACATAATGCTTTGTATAAAATGCAAATATATAGTATTAACACAGCTAGTATTATCACGAAAATAGTTATAAGTTAGGCATGAATGGTGATATGAGTGAATGTGATTACTTCTAGGCACTATGCCTCCTCCGGTGTGACAGAGCTGTTGCCTATGGCAGTTGTTCTTCTGGTCCGTCGGTGGTATATCTACTTTTACAGTTTCTTTCCTGTGCAGCGAGATGTACCAGAAATGTTAGGTTTGGTTTCGTTAGGGTAACTAACATCCTATAATTCTTTCTTCTGTGTGAATGTTAGATAGTTATAAGAATAGTTTTTAAGTACTAATACACTAACAAGGATTAACATAGTGTTACTAATATAGTTGTACGGAGCTTTCACTAACTCGCACTGGGTTTGATTAATAGCTTTTATTTTCATTTTCGCATTTAAATTTATATTTTTCGGCATTTGCACCCTTAGTACTCTTTTATGAATGGAAAGGGGCACCAAATTTTGCCACCAAAGTTAAGACAAAAAAAAAAATAATAATAATAATAATAATAAGTAAATATAAAATATTTTCACAAATTTATAAAAATAAAATGCTTATAGAATTCGAATATTACGGAAATGAATGAATATGAGTTATGGCATCCGTAGACACACAATGAAGAATCAGTCTATTGCGTATTGCGAAGAGACTTTACAGTATTTATTATTTTTTTTTCTTCTATGGATAAAAAGCAATATAATGTTTTATTATAGTATTCCAATCATTAAATACTTTTAACTTCCTTATCTTAATAAAATTATTTAAGAATTCTATAAACAGTATGACCATGCGTTAAAATTTTATATTAAAACATTTTCAAATAATTTAGACCTAAAAAAATTTTTTTGTTACATTTTCACCTTGATTTAAATCTTGCATTGTCATAAAATTTGTATGCAAGGTATATGTTTTAATTCAATTCACTTCCTGATCTTTTATAGTATGAAAAATAAATATTTTTTTCTGTATTTTTGATTTAGTCCTACATTATAGCTTATTTGTAAAAATATTATATTTTCTTTTGTTTGAAGGCCGAAGTTATCAAAATTTTATTACCGTTCAGCGCTTCTAATACTCTAGTTATAATAAATAACTGATATATAATGTAATAAATTTGCTAAAATATATTATTATTAATTATAATAATATAAAAATTAACTTCCTATAATTACTATATATATTTTTATTTCAAAATTGTTTCTAATTTGAAGAAATACATGCATCAGAAAAGACTAAGAATGTAGTGACATATCGTCACTTCCATCATCTGCCATCATCTGCAAAAAATGCAGTATTGTTTTCAAATCCAATAAAAATTTTAATATTGATTTAGTTATAATATATATTTTCGTTGGCTACATTTACAGTATAATATTTAACATTTTTATACAATACTAATATAAAAATTAAACATTTTTCTTGTTATTAATTTTAATTTAAATGATGCAGTTATGATATTTTAGTACATTTCGAATGGAAATAAGAAATTCAGCGCAAACAAATCCTGTACCTGTTATATTATTACATATTTAAGGATTTATAATACACTGCTGTACCATATTAAATATTCCTAAAAACGCATTCACACGAAAATCTCCAAAATCATGACTAAGGAATATTTTTACGAAAATTGAATACAATGACTCGATTTAATCTAAGCTTAGTATTGTTATTTATACATAATTATTAACTCATAAATAAATGCTATGCTGTATTCATCATATTTAAATGCAAAGGAAAAGTAGTTTATTTTAATGCTTAATATTATGTGGGCGACCCAAGATACGCACTGTAATGTTCCACCACTTAGTAACCGCTGGTTTGAAAGGAATGTAAAACTATACAGGAAAAATTAAAATACTTGCTTATACTCATACGCCGCCGGCAGAAGGGTGAAACGCAATCGACGTGCGACGCAGGAGGACGTGGGTTCGCGTCCCGGGTCTGGTAACTACTGAAAAGTTTTTCGAGGTGCTGGGCTCTGGCTAGCAGTTGCCGTCCTTCACCATCCAGTCCCCCCTCCAGGGGTGTGGGTGAGCCCGCGGTTGAAACTGGCCCCCTCCTTAGTAATCTCCCTGATGGAAAGGGGCGTAAAAAGTGCAGAAAAAGTATTTTTTTAGTTAATTTATATAGTTGAATGCATATTAGAATAGTGTTTCAATATAGAACTATAACAAACTTACCTCAAAATATTTCAAGAAATAATGATTGTAAAATATTTATTAATACGGAATTTTATTCAGTTCACTGCCTAAAAAGACTTTGATTCAATTTTTATTCGGATCTATTGCATATTTTCATTTCTTTCCCTCAATTTTCAGTATGATTCAAAACATTGTTAAAAATTGGGAAACTAAGCCATAGTGTATTAATTTAATATAGGTCTAGAGCAGCAGTTCTCAAGGAAAATTTTTATGTGGTCGTCACAGGGCAACGTAATAAAGCATTTGCTGGCCATCTTAAGAATTGTGTTCATTTTCTAGTCGCATACCTTTAGATTTTTTAGAAAGGGACTAAGATCAGTCTTTTTTCAATCTTTCGGTTTACAAGTCCATAATGGATTCTGAGCAAGGACATGGCTCTGACAAGTCGGTCGGATGGCCGCGTGGTAAAGCTACGGCTTATCATCCTGGAGGATCTGGATTCAAATCCGGGTCCCACATCTCCAGTTTTTCAGGAGAGGTCCAGGCCCGGTCCGTTGAACCCATCATGGGTCAACCGGATGGTTAAAGGACTAGTCTATAATGGGCTCTACAAATGGCCACCGCCAGATATAGAGTATCCCTCGTGCGATATGAAGGCTTAATTGACCTAATCTTACGTGGCTCCGAGTTGACAATACATGCGCGCGCGCTCGTCGTGAGACTCAGTAATATGATTGAACCATGGATGGATTGAACTAACTTAATCCACTTTAATGTGATAAAATAATATGTAATAATTTTTTATAATAAATGGAAATATTGAATTTTAATCCAAACATATAATTTTTATTCGAAAAAACGTTGAATTTTAAATTAATTAAATAAGATATTGTACACTGATTTAGATTATAGATAATAATCGATACATAGATCGTTGATTATAGTAAAGTGATCATAGTTTTTAATCATACTTTATAAATAACTTCTGTTGATTTATTCTAAATAGCTTTGTGAAACTAGGGTGAGAAAACAAGGTACTGTACTTGCCTTGATTAAAAAATATAGAAGGCGCAAAAATATCACAAAAGAAATGCTAATTTTTATTAGAGGGCGCATTTCTTCAACTACAGAAAAATTGGTTCTGATGCATAGGATAATTATTAAGCACAATAAATAGGAATTTAACACAATTATATTCATCATTTCCTTAAACTCTGTCGTTCACTTATATTCAAAAATATTTTATTATAACTGCGTTTAAAAATCGCTGGTCTAGAGTAACAATCTGAAAGGTTGTAGACCAGGGGTCGGCAACCTTTTATGGACGGCGGGCCATTTTCAAAAGAAAATATTTTAAGCGGGCCGCACAGTCAGGCTTTTTTATTTTTAAGCGGGCCGTACAGTGTTATTATAGACATCGGAGAATCGGAGAACAAAAAAAATTCCGGGTATAAGGTAAATATTCCAATGCGAATCCTAGTCTCGCTTCTTTGTGAGCATTTGTCAACCGATCGTTTATTGATGGTAGATGGTGATAGTAGCCGAATTCTCTCAATCGATAAAAAATAATATTAATAATAGAATAAATAAATATATTTCATAATATAATAAATAATAATAATAATATAATAAAAAATAAAAAAGCCTTCCTAATTTTTAGTTTACCATATAAAAGTTATATTGCTTGGTGGGCCGCACAAAAACTTGCAACGGGCCGCGCGTTGCCGACCCCTGTTGTAGACCATTATCTCTCCACATTGGTCTAATGCGGATTAGAAAGGGAGAGCAGAGTAAACTCTTCAACAAGTGCATACAAATAATGACCGTATAACTATAAAACATAGACCTTTATGGAACAGAACAATAAAAAAAGTAAAAAGAGTAAAAAACATGAAACAGAAACTAGTAACAACCCAAATAAACATGGAGAGGGCCGGATTGACCGCATGGAAACGCTTCGGCTTTCCACTCTGGAGGACCCGGGTACGAGTCTCGGGTCCCACCTTTTGAAAATATTTATCATGGGGTCCGGGCCTGGCTCGTTGATCCCCGTCCTTCACAATCTGGCTGACCCCTCTGTAGGGGTGGGCAACCTGTGGAAGGGCTTGTTTCGCCCCACCACCTAATGTTCTTCCTGAATGGAAAGTGGCGTCATCTGTTGATCAAAAAAAATCACCAGGAGGGACAGCAAAACCAATATATGGATAAGAGAATAAACCAAAGTAAAAAGCATAGTGATAGCAGTAGAAACAGTAAGTGGTGTTCAATGGCTTACCAAGGAGGGCGGAGGGGGCGAACCGCCCAGGACCTCTGATCAGGGGGCCTCCGTGAAATTGGACTTCCAAGAATCAGTCCCTAACTTATATTTGGCACTAAAGACTTTTTTGACAGTATGTGTTTCAGTTGTTTCTTGCGAGAGGAGCTTTTCAAACTTGAAGTCGATTAAAAGCTGTCTTCGATCAACAATGAGCCAAATAAGACTTATCGGTTTGGCAATCTTTTCCATTGAAAACGTAGTAGCTAAAAACATTAATTTTGATGAAGTTATAAAAAAATTTCAGAAGTCAAAACTCGCAAAAAAACAGTTTTAGCTTTTTTAGTTGACAGAAAAGTTAAAAACATTTTAATAAAACATCAAAACTGGCATAAGATTTTTAAAATATATGTTTAAAAATCTTATTAATCTTTGCTAGATGTAAGTTGTTTTTTCTTTAGTCTTAAGATTTTTTGTTTTCCAAATCATTTTAACTATTTACTTTTGATTAAATGTTAATTATATATTTGTATTGATATTTTGTATGGTGAAGATTCCACTTAGGGGGCCTCAGAGAGACTTCCATCCCGGGCCTCGATAGCTGTAGGTCCGTCACTGGTGGTGTTAGGCAGGTCAT
>WUQG02432213.1:0-37618 GCA_011317285.2 Androctonus mauritanicus | reverse complement strand
CTTCTAACATACATACAAGGAATTTTATATATTAGTATAGATATAGAATATAGAATAGATATAGATATACAATATCTATAATATTTTAATATATATATTATATTATAATATATACATATATATACATATATATGTATATATATTTATCGCTGAAAAATTTCTATATATATATATATATAGAAATTTTTCAGCGTGTAAACTATTTTATGAGTAATATTTAATTTACTATGTTTTATATCTGATATAAAAATTGCTTGTAAATTTTGTATATGGTTAATATTGTATTTAATAGTTGATTGATTGACGAATATTAAAGTTAGATTTAATAAAAGAAAAATTATCATTGCTCTTGATCAGTTGTTATTACTATCAAAGAAAAATATCATCAACTATAATAACCATCAAAAATATGGAGAAACTAACAAAAAAAAAAAGGAATAGAATATATTATATATTAGATTCTGCATTTTCTTGTATATTTTTCATATTTTTATCTAGTTTATCTTCATGTAAAATCACGAGGAAAGAACTTTTACAGTTTGGATTAAAACTTTGCTGCTAACATTGAAAATTAACAGAAATAAGCATTGAATTAAGTAAATATTGAACCAAAAATTTGTTGGATAATTATTTTTATAAACTATTCTCTCCTTTCTCTATATTGAATTTAGTTGTAACATTACTTATACGTTAAATATATATTTGCTCTATCTTTAACAAAAATAATACACATATCGGTAATTCTGTTGTATATAAAATTTATTACACACGAATGGAGTACATGAGAAAAGATTTTAAATATCTCATAAAAAATTCTTTTAAGATTTTTAATAAGAATAATTTTTTTAACGTCTAAAGACTAGAATTATTTGAAAGGCATATACGGAATTAATTTTCGAATACTAAACATGAATTTCCATATTTATTGGAAAATTGTAAGGTGTCGAGTATAATTGCAATAATGATAACTGAGATGGTAGAAGAAAATTAAGACACAGCTCAACTTCTTAAACAATTATCTTATTCTGTTTTTAAGAAGAAAATCTTCCTTTTCTGGTCTCTGTTGTCACTACTACAACTATGCTCAATACACAAAATTTTTCCATATATCCTACAATTATTGCAGTGTCCATCATTTTTCTCTTCCTTTTTCTCCTCTTTTCTTCTTAGCTTCCTAGCATTTGATTTTCTAGACACAAAAATTAAAATATTAACGTCGTTTTTACAAAAAACAGTTGCAATTATTCGTTAGAAAATATTTTTGTTTTCTTCTAATATAAGAAATTCTTCTACAAAACAGCAAATCCAATATATATACATATATATATTTTTGTATGATTTTATTTTGGGTTTTATTCGGAATATACACCATTCAGTTATTAATTAAAAATGGATTTTTATATTGGTATAATACTCAAGAATTACAAGATTAATTATAATAATTTATTGACTTAATTAATACATTCTTCTGGCTAAGAAACGAAATCGTTTACTTTAGATTGAAGACAAATCGCATAATTGTTCTAAATTCTTTATAAAAATTTTTTAATTTATTTATTTAAGAAATTAAAAAATAAATTTTGAACATTTTTGATTCTTGTCATTAAATTTCTATCTAATTTTAGAAAAAATTATGGGATTTTTGACGTAAAAATCCCATAATTTTATTAGATAATATAGCATAATAAATTAATAATTTATTTTTATGAATAGAGATATACAATATTTCTACTGAATTCCTTCATTACTCTTATGTCCGGAAACTCGGAATATAATTTATTATGTCACATATATGAAAGATTAAATCTTTCACATAGTTAAGCAGCTTTACATATGAATGACTGCTTTACTATATGAAAGACTAACTGCTGTTTATTAAAATGCATAATCCAGAAGAAAGAAATATCAGTGGCTTTCAAGAATTATCAATAATATTCTAATTTTATCTTGATTATAATATAAGATTACTTAAAGAGTTTTAAAATTAATATTAATTAATAAAGAATTTTTATATGTTTTGATGAAATCTGGAATCAGTTATCATTAAATGTTATTACATTTTGATTAGTTAAAGAATAAATATGTTGATTAATTGCATGTAGTTGAAATTCACAAATAATTTCATTTTTATAATATTTTAACCACAAGTTAGTGAAGTTTTTATCAATGTTGATAGGAGATATGTTAATAAACATATTTATATCCTATCAGACAGTTAAACTGCATTAAAAGCACTTGATCACTCCCTCTTTACTTCAAAGCTCGTACCGGTATACGATTGTTGTCTTTGCATTGTGGAAATGGCTAGCAGGAACAGGTTCAACTTGTTTAGATTTGAGGACACCGAGATTGTCAAGGAGAAGCTTCTATTCTGTTTATTGGACCTGAACCTATTGCCCTGGTATCAGATCTGATGCATTTGGGCAAGTTTCAAAGACTGATTGGCAGCTCAGCACCTCAGTTACTAAAGGGCTATTCCTGGACTAAGGCAAGAAAAAGCTCTTATTTTAGGTCCTTCTTTACTGAGAACTGAAGAGTTGTTTGATGTGTATAAAATGAAATGGGATTATCATAGGATATTCTACAGAGCACTGTCATCTTAGAAGACATCTTCACTTAATTGGGATTGCTGATAATCCCAATTGTAGAAGATGTCAGAGAGAAGATGAAATTCCTCTTCACATTTTGTATGAATATGTGGCCCTTTCAGGGCTAATGTATGATCTTTTAGGGTTCCATTTTCTTATCTTTATTCTTTTTCCTTTTATCTTTTAGGATCATCCCATAAGACGGAACTTCTTATGGGATTCTACTCGTAGATTGTGCATAATAGATCATTAATGGTCTCATTGCTAGAGCTGTTTAAAGCCCCCTTTCCAACAATAATAGCGAAATTTTTGGCTCTTAATGTTTTTTTCCTACTAATATTACGAATTATCTTATAGATCATATAAAAAACAGTTTCCAAATAATAAATATATATAACTCTCAAATAATGGAGTACTTCTAAGTTAATATCCGATAATCTGTCTTGTTCGAAAATCTGGCACTGCAAAAATCTGGAGAGTGCAGGATTATTGAAGTCACATAGAAAAAGGGATCTTCGTACGTTAAATTTACTTAAGAAAATTTCGTTTTTTGTCTATAGAAAGGAAACAAAAAAGTTAATAAATTTTGAATAATTATTTAAAACTAAATTTCTGTTTAAACATAATAAAAAATAAGAATATAAGTAGTATATTTTAAAATTTAAACCTGTTTTTTATCGAGACTCTGTTATTGTTATTAGAAAGAAAGTT
The DNA here is from genome assembly GCA_011317285.2 of Androctonus mauritanicus. Lineage (NCBI taxonomy): Eukaryota > Metazoa > Arthropoda > Arachnida > Scorpiones > Buthidae > Androctonus > Androctonus mauritanicus. Next base: position 34,319 of record WUQG02432213.1, on the reverse strand, counting down.
CTTACGTAACAATATATAGTGAACGTACAAACAATTGATAAGATTACATGACAGTTTCTTTATTTTTATTTCTCCAGAGATGATAATTGATTATGTTACCTAACTAAAACAATATGTTGTACCCTCACAAGAATTTTCGCTGAAAGAGCAGAAAATAATAAGAATATTTTTTATAAGACATTTCAAAAATTGTTTTTCTTTTTTTTTTATTCACTGAATTTTCGTCTGTTCGTAAATAAGTACAATCCAGTATAAATCATATATTTTTACGAAATGCAATTTTTAGTAGGAAACATGCTTGATGCGTTTCGTCTGTAAGATGAGACAGGAGGAAGTCTGATAATATTTATGCTAAATGTTTTGCAAAATGACTTTGTTCTATTTCTCATATATCACCATGTTGATAAGACCTAGCGCTGACAAGATAGCGATAAGTTTCCTGTTGCTGATATCTTGCTAAATTTCTTGGACAAAACAATCTGTAAAGAAATTTTTTAGGTAATGCATTATGACAAATCATCTGACAGCGGGAAACATAGAACATATTTTTACATTACTGCTAGAAGTTTTTGTAGATTGATGCAATTTATGAATAAATAAAAATTCATAAGTATAATAAGGAATGAAAATATTGTAAAGAATTACTTCATACCGAAAATGATTAAATAATAAATTATAAGAATACATATCGTAAATATAAAAAAAATTATTTCCAGATTATCTATGGTAGATATTAATTATGGAACAATTTATTTTCTTAACGGAGAAAATATTCTAAGTTATTTTCTATGCTTAATGAATTTAAATTGCTTTATTTCGAAGATATTCCTCACGTCTAATAATAAACTTACAATTATAATTTTAGAACGACAAGTATTGCTAAGGTTTAACTGCCTGTAACGCATTATCACCCTCTTTAATTTTAAGAGTACATTTAATTTTAATGTTTCGTTTGTTGTTATGATGTTCTGATCACGATTACTAACAAACTGTTTCTCTTATACAAGGAAAACAAATATCAGAAAGTTTACAAGCCAAGTATTAAAAACATTATGAACAACATCTTGATATTAAATAATTTATTCTTCGTTTCAGTGAATCGATTTTAATTTAAGGATAATTCTTATGTATTAATTAATTAATATATGATATAATTTTCTTATATTAAATCATATTAAAATATATATATATAAAATATGCATATAAATTTAATTCGAATAATTAATTATGGATTTTCTAAACTGTATAGATAAATTATGAAAATGCTGATATGTTTCTGCTATATAATGAAAATTTAGTAAAAAATTATTGATTAAATTTCAATAAAATATATCATATTATAATTAAATATAATTATCACCAAATTTAACATAATTGAATAGATTGAATACATAGATTGTCCTGAATAGATTAGATTAAAATAGAATAATAAAAGAATTAATTTGTTAATGAATTTAATAATATTTCTAATATTTGTGTAAAAACCTCAATAAACAAATCTAAATTCTTCATATTATTAATTCAAGAATAGTCTTGTTATATCGGTATACATACTTTTCTGTGGCGGGCTGTAAAAGTGGCAGCCGCTAGATAAAGTATATCCCATGTGTGATATGGCGACTTAAGTAACCTGATATACTTACTTGTTTACGCTTACTTGTTATTACTTACTTGTTTATGACTACCTGTTTGTTCATATTTACTTCTAAAAATTATTTAAAGAATATCTATTTGTTATATTCGTAAAATTACTTACCTGTTAAAAATTACTCAAGGTACTTACTTTTTAGATACGAGGAAAGAAATATTTTAAAGATGGCATCATTAAGTATTTATGGAATCATTCACTAAAGGGCATTTCTAGTGAATGATTCCATATTTTGAATCATATTTCTATCCAGCTTTATCTGAATTCATTTCTATACCGATCACAAACCGTTTCGTTACCGTAATAACAAAAGAGAGACTGATTTAAACAATAAGTTTCTCCGACTAGTTTCCTATTTTCCTCTAATCTTTGATATTTAAATTCGGATTTAATTAACAGATTCTTTAATATTTGGCATAATTCTTTAATACAATCTTTTCTCATATGATTGCCAGCATAGTTATCTATCTATCTATATATTCTTCACGTATATGTTACTAGTGTAGCTCTTATAATTTTATACGCATTTTAATTATTTAAAAATTTATAATGCCAGATAACGATCAGAGGACTTATTTCCGTTATAATTTTATAGCTGATCTAACACCGGTTCCGGTCATTAAATTTAATCAATTAAATAGAAGACATTTAGTTTAGCTGCTACTGTTTTCCTCACATGTACTGCCAACCTCTAGCTGTGTGTAGAAGGAACTAATTGGACCGGAACTGAGATTTTCGCTAACCGGAAGCGATAATCGTACAGACCAATTATTGTGCAACCATATTTGTCTAGAGGATATAAAATGATTACCGGTTGGAAACAGTAAACTCGTGTCAAGAGATGTAAACGTTTCTTTGCTCCCTGTCTTCTTTTTATTTTACTTTTATCATCTACATTCGAGTTGTATAAACTCGTCTACGTTTTAACTCCGAATTGTCGTCCACAAATCGTGAGATTCCAGATTACAAATGAAGAAATACGAGTTTCGAGCGCTTCAAATACAAAAATAATTCCTCTCGTTCCAACAGCAAAATTGATCTAATGGAAAAAAGAATAAAATGAAATTCCCCTTTGGTTTTTTTCCAGTAACGGAGAAAATAGTAATAAAAATTGAAATGCATTCCTTCGAATACAAAAATCTGAATTAAAAATTTATCTTATTTAAAAAAAAAACATTATTAATATCTTTCTGTAATCTCCGGATTATTTTTCTCATTTTACTCTTCGTTAGTTGATAATTAAAATTTTATTTCGAATAAAAAATTCTATATATTTTCTGTTATAAAAAATAATAGACTGCATTATGTATTCAGTTTAATAAATTCGCAATGTAATAATACAAATACTTAATAGAAGATATAAATAAAATAAAAAAATAATAATAAAATAATAACATTTTAATATATTATTTTATTATTATTTTTTTATAATTATTATTATTTTTTTAATATTATTATTATTTTTATATATTATTGTATTTTAAAAATTATGTACCTATGTGTATATTATAGTAGTAATGAAGTTTCGAACAGGATGGCTAAGAAAGATGCTTTCTATCCTTCTATCCATAGCATTCCAGGGTGATGCAACTGCAGATTGTCAGAAACTAGTTGATTGCTTGGTACCTCTCCATTGGAAATCTTTCTTGGACTAAGGAAAGCAAAAGCACTTATTCTAAATATCTCTCTACAGAGGATTAGAGATTCTTTCCGTTACATAAAAATTTAGCGAAAATTGTTATTACTCTCTTTTCAGAGTACCATATTGTCATTCTAGATTAGGTATGTCAAACACGCCGTTCTTAGCATTCTTCAGTGCGGCTATTCTACTGTCATAAACATTTTTAACAATGTATTTTATATAGTTTAACTACTGTCATAATTAGAAAACAGGATAATAAAGTAAAACTTCATTAATTCGACCAATAAATCAAATAATCTTAATTTTATTCTTAAATTTATTTATAGAATAATGCATAAATTTTTTCAAATTTTATTTTCTTATAAAGTAACTTAAGAATATTTTTGGGGGATGCAAAGTGTGTAAAAGTTAGAATGCAACCGATCTGAATGTTTAAGGTGTGACTCTCTTAATATTGCTTTGTCCTTTATGCAACCTTTTCAATATAACTCTTAAGTAGACTTTCATAAGAACTGAATTTGACGTCCTTATCTTAGATGATTATCTTCATTTGATTAGGACAGCTGACGGTCCCAACTATAGAAAATATGAAAGAGGAAATAAAACTCTTCTTTATATACCGTGCGAATGTGTAACATTTTCAAGATTAAGAACATTATCTTCTAGCATTGCATTTCTCTGTACCACAAAACATTTTTATGATTCATTGAGAAAGCTATTTTATTTCATATGGAAAATTGGACTTTGGATGGAATGATTCCATTTGGAGCGCTAATAGAATCATCTGATCATAAGTCCTTATCTATTGTAGTGGTATAACAGATCACTGTATGATCACAATGCTATGGCTACTTTCTGGCCCCAATTAACTGTAACTAACTTTGTACATTATAGAAAGCATATCCTACATTTTGCTGTTCTATTATATACTGTAAATTAAAATAGAAAAATAATAAAGTATTATATATATATATATATATATATATAGCAATAGAAAAATTTTTATAAATAAATAAAATAATCCAGACATGAACACATAGACTACTTGCTATCTGATAAAAACCTTGTTAAGTTTTTTCAATCAAAATTGGTAGATCTATATTGAAATCTTTCATCCAAAATATACAATTTCCTTCTGAGATTGAAACTATCCTTAAATAGGTCTTAAAACTTATTTATTTATCACGGAATAAAAAAGCAATTCTCTTCAAGAAAGTGAAGTAATTGTAGTGTCGAAGTAATCTTAGTTTCATTTCCCGTTACCAATTAATCCCATTTTTCTCGATGAAACGATAAATGTATTTCATCTCTTCCACGCAGTTTAGTTTTTAATCTATAAATAGGTTTCTCTACGAGTGATAAAAAAATAATGAAAACAATCTAATAAAATTGAAAAATTTTTTTTTCCTAAATTATTAGCAACATAAAAAAAATACCAACTAGCCGTTAGATAAACTTAAAATTATATTCGCTGATTAAATAAAGAGTTTACATGGAAAGAAGGAGCGATGCGAATATCTATGGAGCCAATGCAGTCACAAAAGATCTTCATATTTACTTAGCTGTTACTGACGCAAATGCACTGAGAACTATTGATGTAGAGAGAATATGTACCCATTCCCATGTTGACACTGTTCCACTGGTGTAAAACTATTCTAAATTGATGTATACCTTCAAGTAATGGAATCAATCCTGATAGCAAACAGTTAAACTAATTAAAACTTTACTAAGCGTTGTTTCTCCGATTCGATAGGAAAACTATTAGTATTTAATTTTTATGATTCTCATCCTTGTAAACTTTAGAATATTTTTTAATATTCAAAACAGTTAATTTTAGAAAAATATTCGTTAAAATTTAGATGTTTATGGTGTTTGTTTTTAACGTACGATATATGTTTGTTAGTTTAGTTCTCTCATAAATCAGAAAACAGAGAAGCCACTAGATCAATTTGCATTAAATCGCAATTTCTGGAACCGTTGAATATTTTAAAAACGATGAAGAAAATTCAAAATTTTACTATTGCTTTTTTTTTTTTTTTTTGCATATCTTTTTTCTTCGTGATAATGAATTCCCTCTGGCTAACATGGAAGGGCGATGACTCTTGTTTAACTGCTTCCTATCTCTGATTTCTTCTAAGAGAAACATAAAACAATATTATTATTTTTTTTTTCAATTTAGTTTGAAAAAATTGACAATTTCTCTTCTGTTACAAAATCAATAATTATTTTCGTGCAAATGTCAAACAAACTAATGAAAGTCGCCTCGAAAGAAAAACAAAATTGCAATTCTTGAACATAATTGTACTAATTAATAATAATAAAAAAGTTAATAAATTTACATTTTTATAAATATAACAAAAAATATTTGAACGCCATTCGTAACCAACTGTATAATTAATGGTAAAAAAAATGTTTGCAGTTATTTTTTAAAAATCTGTACAGACTGCTTGCAATTTTTTTTTCTAATCAACTTATACTGTGCTGAACTTGTGGCATTCAACAAGTCAGACGGTTTGTTTAATTCTCTTCTAGAGAAACGTTAAAATATTTATCTCAGAAGAAAACATTCAAAAATTATATTTGGCGAGAAGCGAGTGTAAAGTAGTTAAAATCGAACAAAATTGTTTCAGCCTTGACAAAAACCACATTAAACGGAATTGTTGGTTATTGTTTGTACACAATGATTGGATACCATCCAAATGTTATTCGGTTTTATTTCCCTCATTGCTCTTTTGTTTTTTTTTTTTTTTCTTTTTCTTAAAGATTGTTTATCCTACTGTTGATAGCAGACGGGAAGAATTTTCAAGCTGTTAAAAGTTTTCCTTGTTTAAATATATTTTTTTAATGTTTTGAAACGTATAAGATTTTTTTTATTAACGATTATTTAAACACATTAAGAAAACAACTTCCTCAATAAACAATGTCTAACTTTAAACAACTTTATAAATTAAATATAAGTAATAATTTTTTTGAGATTTAAATAATATAGAATAATTTCTAATTACGAATAAAGAATTTAATGATGTTATTAAGCAAAACGCAAGGAATGAATTGTAAACATTTATTATCTCCATGAATTTTTTCATTGAATTAATTTTATATGAACCATTAAATTTTCTTATATCACACATTTATACTTTAAAAAAAAAATGTGATATTTAATTCAAACTGTGTTTCCAAACTCTAAATTAGAACATAAAAAGGATCAGGAAAATCTGAGATGGTATTTTCTCTGACATCACTACCTGATTTATTATTTTACCAGCGTATGCTATTCACCGAATCAGTAAAGTGTTCGAAGAAAACGAGAATTTATTTGTTTATGAACATCTCCGCCATTAACTTCTGCCTTTTCCGACGGAAATTGAATTTTCGCCGAAGACGACAAAATTTTTAGATATGTCAGGTGGGCATTATTATCTTGGATAAACAGCCACGACACTCGCTCTTCATTATCTTGTAAGAAAGAAACTTGTCAGACCAGTCTCATTATTTTGCCAACTTACGGTTTTGCGATGTTATCTAATCTTATTGATCTATAATTCTGACTCGTGATATTTGCATGAGCAATAACATAGATATAAAATAGATAAATAGGAAATTGTCACTTATACAATAACATTATCGAACTTGGTTAATAAATATAGATTTTTATTTAATTTTTTCTAGAGTTTATGAAATGAGAGAGAAAAATGTTTAATCTAAAGATATGTTAAATATTTATTAATTTATTCATCAACTTTCATACTAATGAATTTTCAGATTGATGATATACAGCTCTGACACGATATTTGCATGGATAATAGCATAGACACATAACATTCAGACAAGGAGTTCACTCGGGATTTATTTTTCTATGTTGTTGTTCAATTAATTCAATTATACAAAATGGAACATCTTTAGATATTCCATTTTATATAATTTAATAGGATCCCTGGATATTTTATTTTTTTTTTATAACTAAACAATAATATCCTTACATATTCCTGTTTTATATAAGTGTATAATGACATACTTGGATGTTAATTTTGTTTAACTAAACAATAATGCTTGTAATAATGAACAAAAAGGAACATCTATGGATATAATTGTTCAGTTTTTAACTGGACAATTATATCCATAGATGTCCCTTTTTTCTATAAATGGATAATGGTAATCCTGGATAGTCATTTTGTTTAATTGACTGAATAATTATATCCTTAGATATCCCATTTTCTGAATAACTCAATAATGATATACCTGGATGGACATTTTATGTAACTGAACAATAATATCCTTTTTTGTATAACTGAAAACTTGTAGAAAATATTCTGCAATCTTTTTGCTGAAAGTTCGTTTTCGGAGCGATAGATCGATAGTTAAAACATTTTTTTGTCAAAATAATTTTAATGCTTATATTATTATTATTTTTTTTCAGGAATGTCCGACGGGTTATGTAGAAGAGGATACATTTAAACAAGTATTCGCTAGATTTTTTCCTTATGGTAGTAAGTACTTAATTTTAAACTAATCATATTTTTAAACGGAAATTCGGTATTGGATTGTTAATTAGCAATCTGCTGTTGCACGTAATCTTTTGTCGATGTAACAAATATAAAGCTGATAACCACAGAAACCATACTGCTCTTTCTCTATTCTGAATATCTCTAAACTTCTGAACACGTGAATCAGCAAATCTGCAAGGATAAGCATTCCAAGCATGCACAATCAATTCGCTCGAAAGAACATCATTTGAGAGTAATATTTGAAAGGGCGATTACTGTGCTAGTCCGATACGCATCAGTTCTTCTTCTATATTAAACGAAAGAGGATAGATAGTTAGATTTACTAGCGGGGATTAATGGAGATGCTACAACTTTAACGGTTCAAAAATCGCATTTCTTCGATGTTTAAATTTGAAATTTTGCATGAAAAAGCAGATTATTTCGTTACTGTAATTAATTTCGAATGTTTTATAGATAAAAAAAATCTTAATTTTGTCACTTTTATGGTTATATCTTTCTATCCTTTCAACAGATGCAAGCTCATATGCTCATTATGTATTCAAAGCTTTCGATCACAATAGGAACGGTGCCATAACATTTAAGGTAAGCCAAATTTATTTTTTTAATCATTTTTAAGTACACATTTTGCTAAAAATTTTCACTAAAGAGCTAAAGTGCGGATAGAAATTGTTTAACGATAAAAAAAAAAATGAAATTTTGTTGTGGAAAAACGTTGAGGAAAAGTTTCGGTTGCGTTTCGTGAATAAAGCATTCACTAATTTCAATAATAATTTTTCGGATATGCCAACAACATATGCATGTTTCTCGACAGATCGTTTCATGTTAAAATATCAACCGTGCACACGAAAGGTTTCTATACATTAACATTTGACACAGAAATTTTTATTTTTTTATTTTTTTCCTTTGCATCAATAAACTTCAATTCTAAAACTTGATCAACTTTTCCATTAACTTTAATGTGATTTTTCTCTTTCTATCTTTATTATTTTCTTTGCGTGATTGAAAAATTTCACATACTTTTCATTTCAACATTGCGTTAATCTTAATATCGGCATTGTCGTGATGTATTTTTTCTAATAATGTTTTTTTTTTCTTTTATCAATAAAAACTTCTTTCGTTAATGCAATTTTGCATTAAGCAACAACGATTTATGTATATAAATAAAATGGTAGAAAGTTCTATTTAGTAAATTAAATATAGAGATTTTATTATAAAAATAATCGTTAATCGATTACGTCGATTTTTGTTTTAGATTTTGTCGATTAAGAATTATTTACGCCATCGTCGCAAAGTAAAAATTCTTAATTTCTTCATCCGCGATGCTTAAAACTATGCTGATTAGTTTTATTTTGGAGATAAATTTTAATTTTGTTGTTAAAAAAAGAAATTATCTGAATTATTTAAAATAATTATTAATTACTAGAACGATTTAGGAATAGGAAAATGTAGAAAGTGTAATTTGTATTGAAGTCATTCTGTTTCGAATGGGTTTTGAACATTGCATAAATTTTTATTTAAATAAAGAGAAAAATAAATTTTCGATATTTTCCAGAAAGAAATCGGCGATCCCTGAATTTTTTTTGTGAACTGTTAATGTAAACAAGGGATATTTGCGTAAGAAATTAAGTAAATAAAGCGAAAATTCCGAGTCGTTTCATAAAATTTAACTTAAAATTTTCTATCGATGTATTTACGACTTTTAATCATTTTTAAATGCATTAAACATGAATAAATACTTTTCATTATATATATATATTTCATTGATTGATTACTTAAAAATTTATTGTTAATTTAATAAATAAACTTTTGCGAAACTTTATGTATTCGTCGCAGAATCGCGTCTGTTCGCTTCGCTAGACAAAGCGACGCGATGCATTAATCGCATTGTCGATAAATAAAATTGTTATGCCGTTAAGAATGAATGCCAATAATACAAAAAAAAAAAAAAAAGAAAAAAGTTTATTTTCACTAAAGTTTCCTAGATTTTCTTTATATAGAAACTTTGAAATTTGAAACTTTGCAGGAATGCGAAATTCTGAGACAAGTGGCATGCATCACTTGCCTCCGAAACGTTAATTGTGAAAGTTATTAAAATAACTTTGTTTAAAACAAAAATAAAGAATTATAATTATAGGAAGAAAGTTTTAAAAAAATTATGCACAAGTCTAGACGGTTTGAGTAAAAATAAAAAGAAAATTAATATATGAAAATTCAGTTCCGAAAGCAATTTATCAAGTTTTAAAGTTTCGCTCAAAGAAAGAGAGAAAAATAAAAAAAGCGTTAGCGAAATAAATTTATCTGTCTGATATCCTTTGAAATAATTCCAACTTTAGTTATAATTCGATTTTGGTACCATTTAATTTATATATATATATATATAAATTTAATTTTGTTATTGAAACCAAAAACATGAGAATATCGTTCATATAGTTCTCATAAATTGAATTCTGTTTGCCTGTGTTTTGTTCCTCAGTCACGATTTCGAAAATGAAATTTTATATTCGTGATGTCAATAGGAACTTCACGAATAGCTGTTCATGCCAAGTTTATAGTTTTTTTAAATAAAATTAATTTTAATTTTTTTGGAAATCATATTGCTTTATTATTGTTATTACGTTAAGTATTATTGCTTTCCACACGATAATTACAATTTTTTTTTAAATTGTTTATATATTTTTCATTAATTTAATAACACAAAATAACTTTTTTTTAATCAATTTTAAGCACGTATCCATCTTAAATTAACGATAGAAAAAATTGCGAAGAGATAGTCCTTAAATATGCCATTAATTACAATTAAGTATGAAATAATGATTATTTTAGATGCAGTTTTTATTGTCTGTTTCATTTATATTGCTCTTAATTAGCTTATTTTTCATGTTTTTCGAGTATGTTAGTAAAAGAAAAAAATGTTTAGATTTATTGGCAATTTTAGAGATACGCCATTTACACAATTAACTTGGTATAATAAATAAACGTTAAGAGATCTCTAAACAATATAACATAATTAATATTTAATTTTTTTAATTTTAAAAACTAGAAACATTGATTATTGTGCCTCATATTGATAACATTTGAACTAGTCAATATATTTTTGTCAAATGTGATAAAAATATCCGTCATTAAAAGCAACATGGAAACCTCATGACTTGACTTTTTAATATTATCACTAAAAACAGTAAACAGTCATACTTTTAATACAGTTTTTTTAATAGAAATATATATTTAAATATATACCATTTATTGAATTTTTAAAAAAAATTATTCAGGATAGTAAAAAATCGTTAAAGACAATCTGTTAACTATTTATCTTCAACCGTTTAAAGTGGCAGACGTTCAAACTTTAGAAGTTTCTTTCTTAATAACTTTTGAACTGTTTAATCGAACTTTATAAAATTTAACAAGTTAGCGAAGCTATTAAAGCCGAATTTGATTCAAGATTAATTAATTCCGTATATTCATCCATTTAAAAATGGCGTGCGTTCAATCTTCTAAGCAAACGTTCTCGGTAATAACTATGTAAATATTTAATAGATATTTATGACATTTTAACATACAGTTTATGCCACTGAAGGTGATGCTGATGACATGTACTTTAATCTAGTATTCATTCAAAAATAAATGTCTGGAAAGTAGGTTATTAGTTCTTCCCAGTTCTATTTACTCTTACTATTACTTCACAGATCTTTTTTTTTTTTTTAAATTGGTCATCAAAATTGTGATAACTAGTAAGAATAATTTGTCTCCGGTGATTGAGATGAAGTAGAAGCGTAAAAATAGAGTAATTATTCTGTATTAAATGCAAAAATAAAGAACTTTACTTCCTCTGATGATGCCATGATCATAATCTAGTTGTCTTTTGTTCTATGCAATTTTTGTATTATTACTGCTAGATTGCAACGATAAAACTGCACAAATAAATTATAGCAATTTCTAAGTACATTGACAACTAAACATCATTGGCCAGCGTTCATAAAGTCAAGTGAATAACATTAGCATCCAAACTATTCAATTAAACACGAACGTATCACGCAAACAATTCAAAGGAAACACACCCGTATCACTAGTACCGGAAGTATCACATCAATCAGGTAAATCATACGCAACTACTACAAACTCATTTCTGTGCCATTTGGTACTAGCAAACATCACAAAATGGTAATTTTTTTTAAAACTAAATTAATTATGATTACTGTCATTAATCTTAGCAGTTTCGTGAAACTTTCGATTAATTCCAATGACTAATATTAATTGAAAGAAAAGAACATCGCTTGATAATCTTGTTAGGATCTTGTCAACTTTCAGTTTTCTTTTCTCTTTTTTTTTAATCTTTCGATATTTTCAATCTCCCAAACCGAACTTCGAAAATTTTCCTATTCACTAGCCAAATTTTCTATTTTTCACTAAGATCGTAAATAGATGAAAGAGGAATTGAAAGAATGCCATATCGGTAGACAGAAAGGAAAAAAAAGGGGAAAAAATTCGAAGAAATCAGAATGAAAGGAGAAAAATATATTTCAGGCTAAAAATAAAAATGTATAGATGTTGTTAATAAAGTTAGTAAGAACGATAGATAATTTTGTTAAAACACATAAAAAAGAAAAAAAAAATAGGTGGAAGCAAGGGAATCAAATGCTGTTTGTTTATAGGCTTTGGAAGAAAAATATCTTCATCTTGTTTATTGAATTACCACTTCCATTATGAAACGTACGATCTGAAACACACAATTTAATGAATTTCATGAACATGTGATTTATTGAATCTTGTTCCTAACTATAAATAATTTTTAGATATTTTATATTTTATTTACATAAAAAAACAACGAAACCGTTTTGAATTATATATATTTTGATCAAAGAATTCTATTTTATCAATTTTTATATTTTAAAAGATGTATACAAGTTTTAAAACATAAAAATTACGATGACAAAATTCGCCAGTAAAGATTTTTTATATAAAAATTTGATATTTCAGATTAAATAAATGTAAATAATTAAGCTTTTATCATTTTTAGAAAAGCTGAAGTGACAGATTGGCGAGTTAGTTGATATAAAATTTATGGAGTGCATTAATTTCCTTTCTACAGCAACTAACTTCTTTTTTCCTATTTGCTTTTCAAGATGAAAAGTAAATAGGAAAAAAGAAGTAAGTTGACAAATTTCTAAAAAAAAAAAAAAAAAAAAAAAATATTATATTTTATATTTAATGAGTAAATAGAAAACAGTTTTCAAGTAGAAAACAAAAAATTTGATATTTTTAGATTGATAGAAATTTTAAAAAATATTTTCGAAAGAATAATACTATTAAAATTCTATCGACGAAATTTATATATAAGAATATTTTAATAATGTTAACATAAGTAAAAAAAAAAAAAAAAAATAATAAGTCATTTCATAGAATTCTGTGACTTACACGGAATTATTAAAATTGCAAACAGTTCTAGAAATAACTAATTGCATACTTTAGAAACTTTATTTTAAAATAATTACAGATACAGGATTAAAATATGTTTGTTATCAATATCATCTTCGACAGAATAATATCAACGTTGAAAATCATAAAAGTCTATTAAACGTTTGTAGTTTTATTACAGAGAAACTACAGAAGTTCAGAAGTTTCAGAAGGTTGAATGTCTGCCATTTTTAAAATTGATAAACTGACAGAATTATTTAATATTATTTTAAATTTGACCTTGACTGTTTGAATACATTGCTGATTTTCAAAATGGCTGACATTCAAACTTCTGTGATTCTCTGTTAACTGTATCCTGAACTAATTATTGAATTTTTGTCAAACTTAGTAGAATGATCGAGGCGTTCAAAATAATTTCGATGACACACCAATTAAACCTTTATATTCAACCATTTCAAAATGAATGACGATTAGAGGGTTAAATGATAAGACATCGAGATTAATTTTAATGATAGAACATTACTGCCAAATTTCATGAAATTTATTAGTGGTACATACAATCAGAAAAGTGATCTTATAAGCCAGTCTCCTCAACCTTTTTTTACATCATGGCATACTTAGGTTAGTACGTATAAGACACATTTTTTCACAGTTAACATTTAAACGGTACACTTTTCACGATTTTCAATTTACAAGACACATTTTTTCATGTTTAACATTTAAATGGCACACTTTTTAACGGTTAGCATTTTCACAGTACATTTTTCACAGTTAAGATTTATACAGCACATTTTTTTCACGATTAACATTTGCATGGTATATATTTTTTGCACTTCAAGCAGGGTATATGCTAATTGTATGGAATTAACTGCATAATGTGCATACGTGTGAATGTTTAAATTTCATTGTAACATTCACGTTATTGTTTGTATTATTTCATGTTAAACCAAAATGTTACAAATAAAATAATTTTATTAATTTATTACAATTTTTTTTTTTCGTGGCATACCCACATTCTGGTCAATGCATACCAATGTGTTATCATGTAGAATTTACATCGATGACATTTAAATATTGAATTTAAAATATATTTTCCATAAATTTATATGCATTTAAATGAATATATATATATATATATAAGTTATTAGTGAGAAGTTATTTAATTTTGTCAACAAAATAATTGTTTCCTAATACTTATTAATCAACAAATTCTTCTAACTTAAATTAATATAAATTAGAAATTTGTTTGCCAACTTTAATGAAGTTACCATCATTTCGAAACTATTTTTATTAACCTTTCTCATTAAAAGTTTATAACTATATCATCTACCTAATTATAAATTTAAATTTCTATTCATATAAATTTATAATTAGAATTATTATGACTCATCTCCAAAGGTAAGAGATCATTCATTAATTTTTTTTTCCTTTCTTATAATTAATATATATATAAATTAATATTTTGACGATAATTTTTATATCATTTTTCACAATTTCGATAATATATCTAGAGCATAACATTTTTTCTTTAAGCCTTAACACTGTAACCAAAACTTTAAGCTTTATGTAGTCATAAAAAAGTAGACGATTAAAGTAAATAATAAGCAAAAACAAAAAAAAGAAATAGAAAACTTTGTAGAAATAAAACTTTGAAAAAAATCTCGTTAATTATCTAATTTATAAACCTCCTTAGAATAAATAAGTAGATCTTGCATTTAATTAAACGTTGTTTAATTAAATTTAGAGAGACAGAAAGAATATTAAACCAAGAAAAGAGTTCTCGAGTGAAATTATGAGTAAATTAATTTAATTAACTAAAGCAATAACGAATATATTATAACTATAGAAGGTATTTAAACTTAATAAATTAATAAGAATCAAAACATAATTCTTAATGGTAATCAAGTAACAATTAAGTACATAACAGTGTTTGTTGTCGTTATAACAAGTTAAAGGGGTAAATATTTCATTTATGTATTTTATTATCAATTTTATGAATTATTTTTGTAGAATGTACTAAACATATAATTTTATAAAATTATTTAGCATGCCAAATCAACAAATGTTACTCTCTTGAGAAAGTTTTTCCATTCATTTTTCAAAATTAATACAGGGGTTATGCCAAATAAAACTTATGTAAATTAATTCATTATTTTTCTGGTTATCAATCTGACTGACGGTAACTCGGAGTAGATTACAATTAAAATTTGTTTCCTTATTAAAACATATCTCGTGACGAAGTTAACGATTCCATCAGTTTCATTCAACGGCAACTTCGTTAATTAGAAAACTTTTCAAAATAAAATATTTATCTTTTGTCGATAATAATCCGGATAGAACGAAGAATAACGCATTGTTGCTTTAAAAGTTTAAATAATTTTAATTAAAATTCTGATGTAAATTTATCAGAAAGTAATCAATATATAAATATACGTATGTGAAGATTGCATCCTTTCTGTGATAAAACATTTAATATTGCAGTTAGGAAAAGCAGAGCTTAATTACATCTGGTCGTCACTTGCAGAATCCTGAAGTTCTCTTGCCTCACTTCATAGCTCGTATATTGACAAATGTTCTCCTCTTGACCTACTTTGACTTCTAGCGCTATACAATATACTAGCAGGAATTGAAACTCCTAGAAGGATCGTTTAGTTAACTTAGCGTTATGACTTCGAGGGGGAAAAAATGAAAACTTATAACTGACGACGTCTTCATTCTGATGTTTATATCTCAACAATAGCATTTCTCTGTAGATTTAAATATTTCCGAAAATAGCATTTTCAAATCTCTAAATTTTTGTAATAATCGAGTTTAACTTTTTTAAAACTTTAAATTGAATGTTTTAAAGTGAATCTCTATCATAACTGTTATCTCTGAATAGAATATACATGCTTAATATGGGATTCATTCATTCTTTTTATTTGTGCAATCATAAATTCCAAGAAATGGTGATCCATCTTTTTTTTGTTAGATGAAGCAATGAATAACAGTTATTTTCTACTAAATATGAGAATATATATATATATATATAGGCTCATCTTTGGGAAGGAACCATATTAATAGGTTAACTATAAATGCAGTAAATGTCAAGTCATGAAACTTTGACAAGTCTATCATGTCATTTCATATCAATCTGTCTCCTCTATTTACTGATTGCAGATCGTACTTGAAGTCAAATTTCCATCATTTCCAGTGAACGGTAATAAGTCAAGAAATTGGTAGATAAAAATCTCTGAAATAAGAAGAGACTTATATCTAACTTATGATGTCTTGAAAAGCCTCTTAAGATTTTTCACTGTCAAGAATCATTCATATTGAACTTTGTACAAAGATGAAACGACGATATTCGTTCACTATTCAAGTTTATTTGTCAGAATAATAGTAATAAAAAAGTAATAAGAATTCCGATCAATATCTCAGAAGAAAATGTAGTGAATAAAGAGCAAAATATTTTAAATATTGTACTTGTTGCTTTACTTTTAGACGTACTTCAGCAACAATCGATGAAATTTTCAAGTACATCTCCTATTATTACTTGGTAATGATTTTTTTTACTTGCTACATGTTAATAGTTTTGATGATTTGCAACTAACAGATTTAATTGATCATCTATCTGTAACCATGGTTTTTATGCAGAAACTCTAAACAGTAATTTTCTAAATTAAAAATATATATTAAGTCTGCAAACCTAACTGAATCAATATCATCATAAAATAAAAAATCATAGTCGAAAATAAATACTTAAATACGTATTTTAAGCGATAATATGTTAAAAGTTGAAAGGATTTTACGTCAAAATTCTATTTTTATTATTAAAAAATAAATAAATAAATAAAAATCAGGAATGAGAAGTCATATAAAGTTACAGGTGAAGAAGGAAATATATATTCAATTTCTATCAATGAAAATGGAATAATGTAAAAAAAATAACAGATGAAGAAAGGAAAATTAATTTCATTCAGAGGCAAAAAAATAAAATATGAAATATTGAAATGGTATAACTGAATATATCAGAATGATAATTCAATATTTCATACTGAATTTTTTCCACTGAATAAAATTAATTTATTTTTCTTCATTTTTTTTACATTTTTCTACATTTAGTTAAAAAACACACGAGGCAGTAAGTTATGGACGCGTAAAAACGAATAAAATAAAGTTATTAAGGATTCATTCATTAGAAATGCCACATAAAATATTAATATCACGGTAAAAATATTTAATTTTGTTGATTTATTCATTAAATTAATAACTACTTATATTAATGCTTATAAATATATATAAAAAATAATAATTTATAAAATCAATCTTAATCATTCTATTAACTGTTAAAGATAAAAAAGAAAAAAAAACATATTTTAAAAAAGGGATGCAGTTTAAACGTGTGCATGAATGGCATTAAATGGGAAAAAAAGTCAATTTTAATATAACATAATTTAAAAGGTAGTAATTTTCTTCAGAGTACATGTCACTGCAGACATTAACTGTAATAAAAATAGTATTCAGCTCATCAAGATTGAATATATTCAAAAGTGTAGCCAACGTCTCGGACATCTTATAATTAGGCTAAGATTGGCAGGCTTGCGTTGGAAGACTGAATGTTAAATTAACTGTAAGTTGTCGGATAACGATAAGTTAAAATTAAAATATTCTTTCTAATTTTCATTATTAATTCATTATTTAAGCGGGCAATTTTCAGGAGAAAATAAATATACTACTATCTTACATTTCTTCCGATAACTAACTTGTAAGTCTGAATCTGAAAAAAAAAAATTATAGCGAGTAATAAAGAAGAAATAAATATAATATACTATTTTATGTATATTTCTTCAGTTAACTAAGTCTGAATCAGAAAAAAATATATAGAATTTAATAGAAAGGAGGAATAAATATACTATTATTTGGACATTTCTTCCGTTAACTAAGTCTGAATGTGAAACAAATTTTATGGCATTTAATCGTGAGACGTAAATATACTACTAACTGTATTTCTTCTATTAACTGAAGTCTAACATAAAAAAAAAATGATAGTATTTAATAGAGGGATGGAAATAAATACAGTAAGTTATATGATTTTCTTTATAGTTCTTCCGTTAACTAAGTCTGAATGTGAAAAAAATTGTTATTTTATTTAATGGAGAGAAAGAGATAAATATACTGTACTACTTTCTGTACATTAACCAAGTCAGAATTTGAAACAAATTTTATGGTATTTAATAGTGAGAAGTAAATATACATTTCTTCCGTTAACGAAGACAGAATTTAAAAAAAAAATGTATAACATTTAATAGTGAGAAGGAAATAAATATATTTATATTTATTTTCGGGAATAAATACATTTTTAAATATAATAAATATATTTAAATTTTCCTTTTATCTATACATTTATTCCGTTAACCATGGTTGAATCTGTAAAACTTAATTAAAGTATTTAAATCGAAAGAAAGAAATTAATATATTATTATCTGTATATTTCTCATATTTAATTAAATTTGAATCTAGAAAAATTTTATGGCATTTAACCTATTTAATCATGAGAAGAAAATATACAACATTTCTTCCGTTAACGAATTCAGAATTTGAAAAACAAATGTATATAGCATATAATCGTGCAGAGAAAATAAATATATTATTATATTTATTACACATTAACATATATATATGTTGCTCATATATTTATTACACACATATATGTAATATTTATAAATATATATCTTCTATTAAATATGTCTGAATCTTTAAAAAATATTTAAATCATTTAAATCGAGAGAAGGAAATGAATATACTGCATGCATACTACTTTCGGTACATTTCTTCCGTTAACTAAGTTGGAATCTGAAAAAATGTTATTGTATTTAAAACATCTTTATAATAAAAGCATAGCTTAATAAATCTTTATTAAAAAGTTTTTTTTTTTATATCTTGACAGGATTTTCTCCATTGTCTCTCTCTATTATGCAGAGGATCCCTCCAGGAGAAGCTTCAATGGGCGTTTACACTTTATGACATCGATGGAAACGGTTACATCACGAAGAAAGAACTCACGGACATCATTTGTTCTGTCTATGCTCTAATGGGACGACGTTCAGTTCCCGTTGGAGACGAAAAGTCTCTTAGAGAACACGTTGACAGGATCTTTCAGGTAAGACATAAAATACGGATAATAATTTACAATTCCTGTTTTAAAATGAAATTCACCTAAAAGTTTTGAAGTTAATGAATATGCATAGCTTCATAAAACAAGATAATAAGAAAAAAACATTCCTTTCATTATATTGACGACAGAAAAATTTAAACTGCAAAATTCTCCTTTTAATTATCGATTTTTTTTTTATGGTGACGAAAACGTTTCTCGACGTTCTTAAAGAAAAATAATTAACTAAACCTGATTTAATAACTTAATTTTATTAAAGTTATTAGATCAATGTCTGGCAATCGCGTTATTATGGGTAAGGTTACAGAATTAATTTAGTAAAAGTTCAAAAGAATTTTCCATGAATAGTTCTGTAACTAAAACAGGATTATTTTTGGAGAATACTACCTTAATTCGATTTTATTTTTAATCAGGAATAAATTTATTGGTGTTTATAATTTTATTAAAACACCGATTCGATTTGTGTCCTTTAAAATATTTTTAATTAAATCTGAGAGGAAGAGATTTGTATCGAAATTACCGAATTAATTAAAAAAAATGTATAGAAATTTATTAAATCCTAATTATTTTATGGAATAATCGTGTAAGGAATGTTTTATATAACTCGATTGATTAGCATGAAACACTGTTTAAAGAAGATAACATCTCGAATTTTTTTATTTTTATTTTTTTATGTATTCACTCCAAAATGGAAATTTATGCGAATCTTCAATAACTTAACAACGATTTTTGGCTAATTTTATAATGACTCTTTACTGAATAAAGATGTTCTGGATTATAAAACTCTTATAACAACTTCAATTCATTATCAGCCGTTACCATAGTTACCGCATCACTCGGAATGGAGATGCAAAGAAAAGACTTTACTTCCATTTGAGAACAACAAATGCGCTTCCAAATCGATATTTTTCATATCGAGTATATTTGAAGTTCAAAAAATAAGAAAATTAATTTTATTTAAAAGTTATTTACGAATAAAACGTGGATATATTATCGAGTGGAATCTGGTAAACACTGTTAACATTAAGTAAAAAATAAAAAATATCATCTTCTTAATAATAAATTCCGAATTTTCGATATTTCCGGTTTATTAAAAACGTGTGGAAACATAACAAACGAAATTATAGAAAATTTTTATCGGGAATATAATTTAATTTAGTTAAAATTGATTTAAATTCGTCTTCAAAAAGAAAATTTCCTGGAACTTTATCAGTGTTGTATTTATTGACGTGAATTTTTATTTATTATTACTTTTTTTCCAGTTTTATAACGTTATCAGTTTAGATGTAAACTGTATTCAAGATTTTAATTTTTAAAATTTAAATAAATCAATTTTTACTGTCTTTACTGATAAAAAGAAAAAAGAAAAGTGTCAATGAAACTAAAGAGTGTAGTTTTAAGATTTTTATCTTTTTCTCTCTTATAGGATATCTTTTCTTGTTACTGTCAACTTGTTAATTATTTAGAAAATTATATCTCCAGGTTATTTTTCTTATCTAATTTTATCTAAGTGCATTATTTTTCTTTCAGAAAATGGATATCAATAAAGACGGTGTAGTGACAATAGACGAATTTATGGAAATTTGTTTAAAAGTATGATAAATTATTTTTATTATTATTATTATTTATTAATTAAAATATAATTTTAGAATTAAAAATAAAATATTTTTGTATCGATTGTTACGCAGTTTATATTGTTTAATTAATTAAAGAAGAATACGTAAGATTTAGAAGTATAAATTCCATAAAGAACACTAATATTGAAACATTAGATGGATTACTTATCGAATAAAATAAAATGTATATATACGAATAAAAGTGAAATTAAATTAAAATTTTAATAATTTATCCTTTTAGAATATTTATAAATTTTATTTTGTATAATTTCTGTTTAGCATTCTCTCTTTTACTCCGAATATAAACAATGGCATTACCCGGAGGATTTCGTATAAAATATTCTAGAAATCTAATTCCGACGTTGTTTATAATCTTTTACTGTTTTTAACACAGGCGAGCAGACAGAAAAAAAATAAAAAGCAAAGCCCAAAAGGCATAAAAATGCCTTTATTCGCGAGATTGGAAAATAATCAGATAAATTGGAATGCTTTGAATAAATATCGCATAACTAGATGCGTCACGTGAACAGAAAAGATTAAAGAAGGTTCAACATTCGTTCCCAGCATAGAACCCATTCGTCTTTCAGTAGATGACATTGTCAATTTTCGGAAACATCCCTCAGGTCACAACGTAGAGGAGATACAATATCTTTCTGACGTCAATGAAATTTTGTTTGAAGTTATGATTTTTTTTCTCTCCCTCCTTCCCTTCTCAGTTTTGTTTCGTTTGCGGTATCAACAGATTTCATGTTTACTCACAAGAATATTTTTATCTCAATATAAATATTTGAATTATATGACGAAACTAACAAACAACACATACGCTTGCAGTTTACACACTCATATTGGTTCAGCCGTTTGTCTTTTATGTAATAATAGATTTATTGTTACGTCAGCTTGGCAAACATAGATGATTTTAGATTTATACTTTCCTATTGGTTAAGATGTTTATCTTTTACTTAATACTAGATTCATTGTCACATCTTGGAAAACGTATATGCTTGTAAATCACTATACTATTGGTGGAGACGTTTGTCTTTTACGTAATAATAAATTTATTGTTACGTCAGCTTACCAAACATATATGCTTATAGATTTACACTTTTTTACTGGTTAAGACGTTTGGTTTTTGCGTAATAATAGATTTTATTATTACATCAGGCTGGCAAACGTCGAAAACTTTCTACTGACATTAACAACGTGTTAAATACTACTTATTTATGTTACAGGATGAAACAATAGCAAAGTCTCTGGCATTATTTGATACTTCTTTGTGAAGAGAACGTCGTTTTTTGATATTCAGACGATCCGTGATTCCATTAATCAAACTATTACCACCTAGTTATAGCGAAAAGAAAGATTCGACGAAGAGAAGGAACACGAAGAGAAGTCATACTGTGTATATGTTGTAATATATAAATATGTTTACTACATAAAATATAGCGCTATATATTATATTACATTCTGGAATTTTAGGAGCAGAAAAAAAATCAGAAGAAAGATGGTTAGAAAAAAAATTTTCAGAAAATTTAAAAAAATAAATGAAAAAAAATATTCTATTTTATAAGAACGTTCGTAGAAATTATGATATTTGTACTTACATATCAAGCAATGCCAGTTTGCATTGCTTAGATGATGAATCATGTTTAAATCGATGATAAAATGGTTAATAAACAATAAAATGATTTATTATACTATCGCATTTTCAGATTTTTCTTTGAAAAACTCTTTGGTTAGTAAGCAGTTTAGAAAAGAGTATATATTTTTATTAGCTTACAAACATTAACTGTAGAGATGATTGCCTGGTTTATAAAATTCCACGATGGAAAACAACAACAACAACAAAAATGTATTGTCACGACCCTTGTGGGGGTCTAAAAACGTCCAGTATAAATATATAAATATATATTAATATATAAAGGTCGTGTGAACCTGTAATATCATGATTTTATAGCAATAAAATAATTTCTTTAGACGATTGTATGATATTTTATATACAATATTTTTTTTATTAAAAAAATAAATTCGTTCAGTGTTGTATAAAAAACAATAATTCATTTTTTATTTCATGTTTAAACGTTAGTTTTACTTATAATATATATAAAAATACACAAGATTAATGAATATGTACGTCAGAATGATTTAAATCGTTACGCCAACTTTACGATAAGTTAAATCTGTCACTGAGAACTTTTCATTGGTTATTTATGATTTTAAATTTCGGTAGTCAGACTATGAATGTGGATCTATAAATAGAAAGAAGGACGGCCAGACTGCATTGATTGCTTTACTGTAGGTCAAGGGAACAACGACCCTGTCCCAAATAAAAACAATGAAAAAGAAATCGATGAAAACAAAACAAGTTGCTTCAAAAAATACAAATTAAAATTTTTTTTTATTAGAAAACTCCTTTAAGAGTTCTGATACGCGTAAATAATTTTATAACTTATTAAAATGCTGTAAGTTTAATTATAATTGTTCAGAATGCTGCAATAATTTTAGAACAGGAATATTTTGTGTTGAATTACTATTTATTTAATTTTCTCTCGGAACTGTTGACTTGTTTGATAAATCTGAATTAATACGAGAGATTACTCGAAATTCCTCAACTGGATTAAATTTATTCATCTTTTGATAGCTCTAGTATCAGATTATTATTACTATTTTTTTATTTGAAGTTGATTTGAAACCGAAGAACGTCCAAGCTACCGAATTTTATTAAAGAGAGGATAAAATTGCTTCTAATAGGTGCAACCAAGTAGCGAAAGAAAACGAAGTAGAGCAATAAACTCGAGTTACATTTCTCCAATTAACCTGAGTTTCTACATTTATAATTGGTATTTAATTTCAGTTAACAGTATTAACTCTCTCCATTCTCCTAGTTTGGTTTAATGTAGTCTAACGAATATCGAGTTATTAATATTATATATAACGCCATATAGAAATTTATTCTGATGAACATGGTTTGTTCAACAGTTCTCCCAGTCGTTTTAACAAATATGGAATATTAATGCCGATGATTAAAAGTTTAGTAAGGATTTTAATTCTGCCGTTTACCTTTGACCTTTACTTCAACTGTCAACGTGTCAGCCACACACACACATACTCTACTCCCAGTGGAAATGCTTTTGCTAAGCTTAAGGCTGACTTTCTGATCTTTATTCGTAAAATGATGGGCAGGTGTAGCTGCTGTTGATATTCTCAGATAAGAGGGTTAACCCGTCGTCTATTGTGTCATCATTTTCAGAATAAATGATGTTTATGCTCATTCCTGTACTTATTTTTTATTTTAGTCGTATCTCCGCATTAATGGACGAAACGAAGTGTGATATACATACAAATCTGGTAAAAAATAGCAATTTAATATAGCACATAGCCAATTTTTTAACAGTCGGTAGTCTGCTATAAACTCATACTTTTATTCTATAAAAAAATAAAAAATATAACTAGATTTTTGTCATGAATATAATCGACTTTCGAACCTTTTTTCTATACTTTCGAACACACAATTCCATCTATTCGGAGAAAGAAAATATGTTTTAGTCGAAGATTAATCTTAAAAATTCAGTTTCAATTTTTCAGATCAGATCGCACTGATTCTTTCCCATCTTTCACCAAAGATTCTATTTTTAGAATCGTTCCTGCAGCTAGAAGATAACGTTGTATATCAAAATGGAGAATCACCAGGAGCCTACCAGACATTTAAGAATTAATGGAAATAAACATATCTTCACAATAAATATCGTAAATATTGTTACACACTTGATTTAATTGCTGAACATTTATTAAACTAATCTGAATTATCGCCAATGCGGCGATTGTGCGACATTATCGGAATTTATTTATTTCGTAAATTAAGATTTGTAAATTATTTTCGAAAGTTTTAATAGGAAACGCATTTTTAAATTATCACAAATAAACTTAATAATTATTATAATTCTCGAAGCATCGATTAAATTTTTAATCATACTATCGAGCGACGTTACGAGAAAATCGCATAATTGCTTGACATATATTGCGAAAAACATCACGGTCTATAGGATAACATGAAAATTATAATTTAATAATTATAATAGTATTAAAATATGTAAAATGTATCAAAATATTATATATTTGAACAGTAGCAACATAGCAGTATAAGGAACGATATAAGTAGCACAGTTGTTGCTGTTATATGGTAGTTTAATAAAGATATGCTGATGAAATATAAGCAACTGGATAAACAGCATTAATACTGATTGCTTTCTTTACTATATATCAGTAAATATGCAACGAAAGAACAATTTTAAGCAACGACACAGACAGCAGCAATCTGTTCATGTTTGTCGATATTGCTACTCGTATTTACAAAAGAAAGAAATTTATATTTAGGAACTCTATCGGATAACAAAAACAAAAAAGAAATATAGTAAAAAATTCTGCATTTTTTTGAAGTATGAAGTAGGGACGTGATTCTCATTTGCTTCTGTTACATAACAACAGATATATCATTCTCTACTAACTCATACACTGTTATTATCATATAAATAACAAGAAATGCATTCTCTGACTGATATGTATTGCTATATCTCCTCCTATCCGGCTGTACTTTTACCAATTGATATTCGTCAGAAGATAACAGCATCTTGTTTCGTTTCTTAAAAGTGCAACCGTGCAAAAGAAGATTGGGAAAAAGTAAAATGTCTTCTAAAACTTTAACGTCAGCAAAACAAAATTTTTTGCTTTCTAAAAAAAAAAAGAAAAAACCTATATTTACGAATATTTATTTATTTATTTATAATAAAAATTCTTCACGATTTTAACTTTAATGCGATTTATTATTATAATTTTTTCAGAAAAAAAGATGCAGAAACCGATCGATGATGCTGTTGATAAAACTCGATCGTATGGAAAGGCGTCATTAAAACAACGGAGTAAATAGAGAATTGTTGTACTTAAAATCGATAAACTTTATAAAACTCGCGTGAAAAAAAGTACTCCATCAATCACGTATTTCTAAGGGTGTAACGCTTTTAACGTTTACTCTGACAGTAATTTTAGTGGGCAATACATAAAGTTGAAGAAAGTCGTATAGTTAGATATGCATCGCTTGCACCTAATTAATGACTCACTATTCATGATTTACTGATGTAAACTATTCGATATTTAGAAATAATCGATTATCAATGATAAAAAAAAAGCATCAAATCCTCTTCTTCTCAAGTGTAACAACCAAAACTATATCTTATCGTACGGTAGTCATTAACAAGAAGTGGTTATAACCATTTAAATAGCTTTATAAAAATTAAAATTACATTAATTTTATAATTGCAACATATAATTACACTTAAAATTTATTAATAATATACATTAACGTAATTCATACATGGAACAAGAAAAAAAATTATGCGGGCGTTGTCCTCAAAAAGCAGAAGAAAAATTTCCTATGTGAAGCAAATCACCACACCCATTCATCTATATCTATCTATAAATCTATATCATGTATCAAGATAATTTTTTAAAAAAATTATATACATATATATATGTTAGCATATTTATATAATATTAAGCATTAATTATTCATAATGTTGACGCTCTATCTTTTAGAATAAAAGTTACCCAAGCGTTTAAGACAATTTTATTGTTTTACAAGACGTCGAGAAGTAATTAAAGTTAGAAACAACAGTTAAATGTCTTCAAAATTCGTGTAGAAACTTTAATAAAACTGTCTTTCTCTCTAGAATCTCAATAGCGATGCTGAAAACATTCCGGAAGAAAGTTCTAAATTGAATTTTTGTAAAGAAAGAGGTTAAGCGGATTACCTAGAAAAGCAATAATACAAACTGATTTTTATGATTTCTATGAGGAAATGGAGCTAGTTAATCTATTGTCCGATAAGATAATTATGATTTACAATAGATTTACTCTTAAATTAAAATTTAAATAACAATTAAAGTTATAGGTCTCGCATACAAAAAAAAAAAAAAAAAGAAAGAAATTAGCATATTAGAGAGAGTAACATTGATTTCTCTAATGACAATAAGATGTAAACTAATCATCTATATGGTTTTTGAGATATCTGAGAGGGAGTATTTTTATACTGTATATTGTTTCTCTCAGATGCTTTTCCGATATTACACATATTGTTTCCGGATGGAAAAAAATTGTTTTAAAATTATGCATAAAAGAAACAATAATGCTTCCATATGCAAAAGTTCCTGAAAGCATTTATATAATCTTAGATTTTTTTTTTGTTGTCAAAGCATTTCAAGGCGAAGATAAATCAGGAAATTTATATTTAATCTTTGCATATTTTATATATGTAACAATTTAATTAAGTTTAGGGGATTTTGGAGCATTAATCTGATTTGAGATAGCGAATTTGAATTAATTAAACCCTTCCTTCCAGTTTAATCTCCAGTCGGATTTTGAACTTGATATTCTACAAAATTATTGTTTAAATTTGTTTGAATTAACAATGACTCTATTAAGACGATTATACGGGAAATAAGAAAATTTATACTGGATTACTTAACGTTGACATTGCAATAATGAACTGTAAACTCTGAAAGACGTTTTCATAATGTCTATTGACGATTTGCATATGTTCATATCTCGGGTCTTATGTCCGTTACTTAACATTTATTAAATGTAAAACTACATAAAATTGTTAATTATTATGTCAGTATGGATATATGATTGTTACTAAGAATAATATATATATATATATATAAAAGAGAAAACTTCATTTTTTGCAGTTAAACTTATATTGAAATCTCAAAATCGATTTCCGATACACCTATAAATTCTATATTTCTCTTTTTATAAAGTTGAGAAGTTAAAATATATTATACGACAACTTTTTACCTAAAATTTTCAGTAAAACTTCTAAAAAACTCCATAAATTTCGGTTTGAGTGACGAAAATAATAAGCGCTGTCAGATCTGCAAATATGACTCTAGCCACGTTTAATCAAAGGTAAATTAAATAATCAAAACATAAATAATTCATTCAAGATTTTAACGTTACGTACGACTGCTTTACTGAGTCTTAATTGTTTATCAGATCAAATTAAATTGCATTAAAATATAATTAATTAATCAATAGGACAGAGAATTATGTTATTATCTACATGCATATCAAATGAGGCGGATGACACATATGTATAAATGATGAATTACTATAATATAAACTTTCATAAACAATTTTAATTCTTGAAAATTATGTTTAAACAAGCCATCAAATCAGAATTTACTAAGTATGAATAACAAATATTAAATTTTAACAGAAAATCCTCAATATATTACGTACTGTAATAAGTGTTGAAATATTATATAAGTAAAAGTAAACATTGAAAAGTTATAACTTTACTAAGAAGACAATGTTGTAACCTTAACGTCACCTGTGAAAGAAAGTAGAAGCTCGCCATTCGTTTTGATATCCCCAAGGAAGACATTCTTCTTCTCTTTTTCCCTGAGGAGCTTTATTATTGCTGGAAACCATCAAGAAAATAATAATATTACTAAAAAATATATTTATTTCTCTTAAATAAAATGTTCTCTAAATATCAAAATACCATTGTATTTATACTAATATGTAAGTAAGTATCCAAACAACAATATTCTTTCCTGTTACATAAAACGAAAATATCAAAGGGAAAAAAAAGATGTTTTTTATACTTATCTCTTAAAAGCATGAAAAACATATAGATTTTATATTTTTATATATTCTAGAATTTATTTTATATTTATTCTCAGTTATATTTATGCCTTGTTTATGCTTTATATCAAATATAATAATGCGATTATTTTTAAAAAAATCGTAACTCATTATAACCATAAAGAATATATACATATAATAAAAAATTTTAAAAAAATTGCTTAAATAATTTAAGTAATCTGAAATAATGAATATAAATTCCAAATATTTTTCTTTCCAAAAAAATTCGATGTTATCAACAAATTTTCTTTGTCTCCAAGATAAATCTAGTTCCATTTTTCATCTGACATAAGAGGTTATTGCCTTTCACAATTTTGATGTTAAAATTTCTTAAAAAAATAATAAAATTATTCTTAAATATGTTTTAAAATTTTATAAATCATCTAGAAAAGAAATTCTTTAATTAAAAAGAATATTTACATATAAAATTTATTAGATTGCATCCTTATAATTCTCTGGCGTGCTATCTTTTGTACAGATTCTTGTTTTATGAATACAGCGCAAGTTATGAAACTTTTTAATTAATTATATTATTGATTTTTTAACAATGTATATAGATTAAAAAAATTCAGAAATTGACGAAGAATAAATATTTTCCATGCGTATAAATAAATATCAAACTTGGATGGGATAAATTTGTCAATAAACATCAGGTACATTTCTGGACATTGAAAAATAAATTAGTCAATCACTTGCTCATTAAGAAAGCGAAAAAATTGAAAAAGAAACAAGATTTTTAAAAATTTTCTTATTAAACTGATATCATTAGAAGGCAATCAGCGTCTGCAACATAAAGTTTCTCTTCGACAAAATGGAGAAGTGTTATTAGAATGAATAATTTCTATAAATAATAAAAATCAATATTGAAGAAGAATAATCCTAGTTTTAAACTGTGACATATTGATTAGATAATTAATTGATTATAAATTATTCATTGCTTTAATTTATTTTGTAGACATATATTGTAGTTTTATTTATTTTTTAATGACGTTATCTATTAATCATTAATGTTTTCATTTAATAAATATTTAAAAACATTTTTTATCTATTGTAAGAGTTACTAAATTCTTATCTTCATTTTTATTCTACTTTCTCAATAAAAGTGATTGTTATATGATACTATGCTTTGATAGTTGTCTCCACAAATAACTTTTGAACCGAATTTAGTAAAATTTAATGAAATTGATTAGCGATATTTGCCATTAAGTGTAAATTTGAGGTCCATGATTTA
Source organism: Androctonus mauritanicus (assembly GCA_011317285.2). NCBI lineage: Eukaryota > Metazoa > Arthropoda > Arachnida > Scorpiones > Buthidae > Androctonus > Androctonus mauritanicus. The sequence goes on along the minus strand of WUQG02432213.1, from coordinate 4,413 downwards.
TCATTATAGTTTTAACCATTTAAAAAATGGCGGATATTCAAATTTATGAGAATCTCTTTTATTATATCCTAAAATAATTAATAGATTTTTGTTTTAATGAAATGTACAGAAAAATTGAATTGATGAAATCGATCTCGATGATCGATCGCATCAACTAATCATTTGTCTTCAATATTTCAAAAATGGCGAATGTTCAGAAGTAAAATATTTTCTCTAATAACTTTCGAATTATTTGATTGAATTTTATGAAATTTAGCAGAATGGTTACCTCATCGAATTTGAATTTGAAGTGGTATTAATTAACTTTGAAAATTCGTCTATTTAAAAATAGTGCATGTTTACACTTCTGAGATTTCCTTTAATAACTATGCAATTACACCATAGATTTTTATAGAATTTAACATATATGTTATACTATAGAAGATAATTTTAGTAGCGGATCTTTAACCATTCCAAAATAAAAGAAGCAATAAAAGAAGCTATGCGATAATGCTTTGAAAGCTTTTAGCTTATGCTACATTCCAAATTCTTGCACCCTATTGCCCAGTTTATTCATTAAATTTAAATTTTTTTTACATTAAATTTATCCATTTATTATCTAAACTTTAACATATATAAAATAACTCGTTTTTAGTTTTATATTTTGCTACAAAATGAAATATAAGTATTTCCACCTTTATAGTTATAAAATTATATATTTTTTGATAAGTATTATCTATAAATATTGAAAAATCTAACTTAATATATTAACATAATAAGAATTTGATTATTCATTTATATTAAAAATACAAAATATGAAGAACAAAATAAAAATAATTATAGAATGCTGTAGGAAAGGAAACAAAGATATAAAGAAATTATGAAAAATTTTTAAGCTTTCAGATTTATAAATTGCTATTAAACTTTTTTAATGTGTTGATTCATAAAAGTTGCAAAACCTTTAAAAAAGTTCTAAGTTTTTTAATTAATTTTTTGGTATCTCAAAACAAGTTCACAAAATTGAATATATTTTCTATATAAAAATTTTTATTAAATCGCTATAAAAAAGTTATGTAACATAGTTGATCAATAATATATTACATAACTAAATTTTACATAAAAATATATTCTATGATTTATGTAAGTGAATTCAAATGTATTATCATTTTATTTACATAATAGATAAGAAAAACAGTGAGTATTGTTTAAAAAATTATCATAGCGAAGATAAATTTCTCATAAATTATTAAAAATAATGTTTTTAAGTTTTATTTAATTTATTAAATAATGTTTATTGACATGTAAATAAAATTTAATAACTGTACGAATAAAAATTGCGTAACGTTGTTAAAACTGATTAAAAGCTTTAATTTAATCGGATTTGGAAAGTATATGCGACTGAATTACGAAGAGAAAATTTATAGCAGCGAGAGAGCGAGAAATTTTTCGCTAAATCGCTTTCGCCGAGGCCATTGCGAGAATTACAAATCTACAGTATAGTAGAAAGCTATTTGGCTTTTTTCGTTCCTTTCTTATAAATTTTATTGGTAATCTTGTTGTGTAATATTAACGTCTCGTATTTCTTATATTTATTTTCATTTTACATTTAATTTCTTTGTTACAATATGAACGTGATTTTGTTTTACGCTCCTTTCCAATCAACAATATTACTAAGGGGCGGGGACAGTTCCAACCACGGACTGCACCCACATCCGTGGAGGAGGCAGGGACGGATCGTTAACTTTGGGGGCCTAGCCAATTACCCAAAATATCGAACTTGAGAGCTACGCTAAGTTAACATACTTTAGAGAAACTAGACTTGTACTCCTATTCCGACGTTGCCACATTATTTGCACAATTGACAAATGACAAAGATTATTTTGATTTTACTGATTACTAACAGAGTCGTCTTTACTATTTACTGACATTTAAAACATTGATATTTGATATTTTAGTAAAATCCAATATAGTGTTGCAAAGCAACGATTCAAACTTTACCTAGGTACGAAAAAACTTTTTATAATTTATTTTTTCTTAAATTTTTAATTTAAATTGTTTTTATTTTTATTTTTTGACCGCGAAGGTGTTTTTTTAACCCTTTGATTGAACGGGGCCATGGGTTTCAGCCCATAAAGACCATGCCTAAATCCGCCCCTGGGAGGTTGACCCAAGTGCCTAAATCCTCCAGGAGGGTGACTCTGATGAAGGACCAGGATCTTCGAGCAGGACTCAGAACTTCGAAAAAACTTTTTACGAGATACCGGACCGAAGACGTGAACCCGGATCCTCCTGCGTGGCACGCCAACGCCTTACCACTCGGCCATCCGGCCGCCATATCAAGGTAATTAACATCACTGTATCAAAAGTGATCGCAACTTTCAAACTTTGCATATAACTTTGTAGCAGCACTAAAAAGATTTTTGCTTTTGTTCCATTTAGTTTGACTGTATAGATCAATAATTTGAAAAAAAAATCAATTTTGTTTATTTTGTCACTAGATGGCACTAGGCGTTAAAGTGAGAGCTAATATATAGCTTACCTGTATACTTATTTAATGTTTTAAGTGGTTACGTACAATTTTTTAAAGATTTTCTTTGTTAATTTAAGAGAAAAGGAAGCGGTGCAGTCTAGTTTATCACAGATAATTTTTTATAATAAATTATACTCTTGCAAATAATTATTATTTCAAAACCAATATCTTTCTTGTAAAATTCTAAAATATTTTTAAATATAAGATTAGGTTTTAATATTTTAATATTCATTTATTTAATCAAAATGTTTCTTTTGTAAAAGAAACAAATATTCATCAAACTAAAGAGAAAATAAATGCAAAATAAATTATAATAAAATTATTTACATTTCATTATTAAAATAATCATCATTGTGAAATAATATATTCGATATCAAAAAAATAATTATTTAAAAATTATTATTTAATTGAGTATTCTTTTATCTCGGTTTGTTTGATACTTAAATCATGCATAGGTTAACAGTTTGCTAATAGAATCTGTATTGATATCATATGACAAAAATTTCAAAACTTGCTCGCTACGAATGCTATTTTTATTCGTAAAATATTGTTATTCTGATAAAGAACAAGAGTAATATGAATATCAAGTTGTCCTGGAAAGAACGTATACTTTCCAAATTTATTTTCTTTTTTGGAATGATATGATCAAAAATATGGGATTGAAGTCGAGTACGGTATGATGTAAAAACCATCTTCAGTGGCATAATATCTATATTAAATGCTGAAAAAATTATAAAATAGTTCGAAATTTATTAGAGAGAAACTTTTTTATATTTATCTTTTTATATTTTTAAATGATTCAAGGTAAAGATTAATTGATATAACATTGATATCACCTTCAACAATTCGATATATCTGATAAATATGATAAAAACTCAGTAAATAGTTCAAGATTTAAGAGTATAAAGAGTATTGAGAATTTTGAATGCCTGCCATTTTTAATTGATTGAAATTTCAGAACTAGATGATGCGGCTTCGATATATTAACTTATATATCATTATCAAATTTAGAGGTCAGTAATTATTTCTTTCTTTTCCTAGATAATTGCATATTAATACATAATATAATTATAAGGGAAATTCAATATTGGAAATATCCGAATAGATATTGAATATTTATTCATATACAGTACATCTAATACTTCCATTAATCTAATGTGACTAGGAATGTATAGATGATGTAGCACTTATCATCTGTACATTCCATTATGAATTAGAAAGTAAAGAAAAGTTTATATAATATTGGAAGTAATAAAACTTAATGAAACTTCTAACATAATTCCACGAACCTTTTTTTTTTAGTTAGTCTATTTTATTATTTATGATTCTATGTCAAAATATTTCAATACATATTTAATAACGGCATCTGTTAAATTAAAAAATGATTAATCAGTACTTCTATGATAAATAATGGGATGGTGAAGAGTGAAATCAAAAATCGTAATTGGAAATGGATGTCAATCTATTGTATGAATGAGGTTCTGAATGAATGACTGATTGAATGTTATTCTATACCTTATTTGTTAGGTTTCTTTTTTATTCATTTTGGTATTATGTCCAATAGGATAGATTTTCTTCATACTTTAAGTATCAGAGATTGGACTGAAACTTTAAGAACGAGTTTTCATGCAGTATAAAAACAGAGACAGTTTAGTACAAAATGGAAGCAAACAAATCAAAGCATCTTTATTTCTACAATCATCCCTAAAAAAATGCATTTCGAGAGGTTTATTCTCCTGTTTAGTTTTATATGAATGAGATCAATCTGTATACAGGGTGTCATATGTTGTAAAATGAACATTTTTTTTTTATGAAAAACAATTTTTATTCAATTCCTACTATTAGTTCACACTCTCCCTATATATATTTATATATCTTGTTCAAATTTTCAATCGTTAATAAAA
>WUQG02432202.1:0-14218 GCA_011317285.2 Androctonus mauritanicus | reverse complement strand
CCCCGCCACTTAGTATTCTAATTGAATGGAAAGTAACGTCATCTTTTGACCAAAAAAAAAAAAAAAAAACAATTGCCGGTAAAAGTGAAAAATTTAGTGAAATTTATCAAAATTACCATGATTGGTAATTATGCACAATAATCGGCGATAACATATACACTATTAGGTGTCTTCAAAGGAAATGTTTTAAATACATGTTGCACATAAACATTACGTAAAAAAATCTTGCGGCGAAAGAAATGTTTGATCTGTTGAATATATCGCTGCGTACCTTCCACTTGTACCTTGTCTGTAGCATTGTCAGAACATTTCCGGATTATGTCACGAAATCTGTAAAGTGGTTAAAAATTACTCGTAAAAAGTGGTTAATTACCCAATCAGCTTTACTGGCTTGATATACTAGTTTCTTACTGCGCTTTCCATACTCATACTGTTATATGCTAAGTTGCGAGCAAAGCGTTTACATATTATTCGATTATTACACAGTTTTAATTAATTAACACTGGCAATGCGTCTTATACATCTTATACTTTGCGCTAGTATGATCTCCAAACTCTCAAATCTCGTTAAAATTATAGATTTTCATTGAATATTTTAATCTGATTTATATAAAAAATTTCGCTAATTAGATATTTTGTCGTAACGGAGATGCTGCGCCATATAAAATTTAGTTCTCCAATACACCGTTACACAATGGCGCGTTTGCGACCAGTACTTAGCACTGCGTGAACACGCTTAACATGTAAATGCTTTGGCGGCGAGACACTGGAATGCCTTTCCACTTAGCATACAAAAGATGGAGTTTAATTTGACTTGAAAAGTTGATATGCTGTGTGTGTATACCGATCCGTAAACATATATATTATCAGTTGTCCATGCAATTTAATCAGCATGCATGCATATCCTCATTTCCTTTGCTGATCAGATCAGCATATCTTATATAGATTATTGTAAGCTTATTGATCTTTTCACATCATTATATTTGGATAGCTTGATCAATAGATGCAATATTTAGAAAAAGTTTAGAATCCCTTTATTTTGGCTACATAAGTGCTGCATCAAATAAGATTATTGAAAAGAATGAGAACTTCACAGAATTGGTCAACTATCCATTCGAATGCTCTCATATATTTCTGTTATAGGAAGTTGACATCATATGAAGTCATTGTCACAGTGGTAAATTACTGCACTAATTTAAAAACATGATTTTCGGCTTCATTTTTAGTGATGTCATCATGCATCACAATATGACGGTGCTCGGAATGATAAAATTATTTAAAATTTAATAAAATAAACGTGCATTCTTAGTTTTACTATATTATATTGTATAAAAAGCGGCGAATCATTCCAATGCCCACCATGGGCTGCCCACATTCATAATAGGGTCAGCTCTCAGATGAAGTTCAATGAACAGGAACCTGACTCATCCTGAAAAGCTGGGTATGTGGAATACGGAAATTGAACCCGGGCTCCAGGATGAAGCAAAGCATGCATCCACCATGGCCACACAGCCGACGACAAATACTGTATGCTTTGTAAAATTAACTAGAGCGCGCATTATTTTAAGTTTTATATGTTTAGGTATTTTTTTATTAGTTGCAGAAAATTTTCCTTTCAAATATAATCAATCATAGAAACGACATCATAAGGATTGTCAGAAGTCCTTTCATTTAGAAAAGATTGTACGTTGTCGACTATCATCAGTACTGTATTTAAAGATCCAATTAATTTTCCTTGCTAAGACTTATTCACAGCATTATTCGATAAATAATTGTAATATTCAACTTCAAAAAATTTCAGTTCACTTTCTATCGAGAATATCTATATTATAAAAAAAATTGTGTTAATTGGTCTGAATTTTATTTTTGTATAATCGTGAATAAATCACTAATACAAAGCGATGAACTTGATAAAATTCATCATCGGCAAATATAAATATGATATAATTTTATCCTTTTTATCTTCTCTTTAAATGATTATTTATTATTATTTTTATATATATATATATAACTTTGGACATGTGCAGTATGACAATTATCAGCTATATTTTAAGAATTTTTTCCATTTTTATTATAATTTTAAATTACCACTTTCAAATAAGTTAATGAAAAATAAAACCGAACCAGAAAATTTAATAGGTGAGTCCTGGGTGAGCCGTAAGCAATTTTTGCTTTTACATTATTGTAATCATTATGTAATTCACTATTAAATTTATATTTTTTCCTTTCTAAATCAATGACTTATTAAAAATTAATTTTTGATAGGAACAACCCAATTTCCTTGCATCAAATATAATATAGAAAAATTTCCTGGAGAATTTTTAAATCAAAAAGAAAGATTTGATGGTGGAATTTTCATTCATTGCTTAATAATTCTTTATTTATCTTCAATTAGTGCACTTATTTCTGAATTTGTGTGCATTCCTTCTTTACAATCCGCCATTTATTGTAAGTTTTCTTATAAAAAATGTCACACTTATTTATTCTCTATATTCAATGAATATTAAATTTTATCAGATATTAAGATACCACCAGACATTGGTAAAGCTATACTATTGCCATTATCCACTTCTTCAGCAGAATTAATATCTTGTATTATTGGTAATATTGTATACTATTCACATCCATTAAAAGAACAACATTTTTAATCTAAAATATTAACCTTATTATAATCTAGGATCATTTATAATAGATGATAATGTTGGCATTTGGACAGTGATTGGTACTTCTACTTTTAATCTTTTTGGTTTGACTTCCTTGACTATTCTTTTTTCCATGAAGAAAGAAGTAAGTTTTAAATATTACCTATAAAAATTAGAATTGTCAAATTTTTTAAAAATATAAATAATTCTATAGCTGCTGTTTTTAATAAAATTATTTTTCAGATTATTAAAATAGACTACTATCAAATTACAAGAGATTTCTTATTAAATATATTGATAGTATCAATTGTTATCTGGATATTATCGGATGGAATCATTCACTGGTTTGTTTCTAAAACTTCCTTTCTTAAAAATTAATAATAATTTTTAAAATTCATTCAACAATTTTAGGTGGGAAGCATTTATATTAACAATATGTTTTCTTTTATACATAATTATGGTGATTTTTAATGAGATATTAGAAATTACAATTAAAAACAAGGTTAGAATTTGTATTTACAACAGTCAAGTCTATATATTTCTATATTAATGTAGGTTTTTCATGATAGATTCAAAAACGTCATGCAAATTTTAATGAAGAAATAAATGCTGTTGATCATGTAAAGTCAGAAACATTAAAAAATTTTGGACGTTCTGCTTTGATTATTGATTTTCCAATTTTGTTGGAAGAGCAATGTATGTTAATTTTATTAAATTTTTGATAATACAAGTAATCTCTGACTTACATAGATCTGTACTTATGTAAGGTTAATTTTAGTAATGACTAGATCTGAGCCTGGGTCCTGAAAAAATTGGAAGTGTGGGACTCTGAATTGAATCCGGTCCTCCAAGATGGTAAGCAATTGCTCCCATTAATTTTAAAAAATAGTTATATTAAAGGATAAGTTTTTTTGTGACCCACTAATAATTGTATAATTCATGTTCTGACATACATAGATTTGATTTAAATAGCATTTTTCAGAACAATCCATTTGCATAAGTCAGTGACTGCCTGTATATAATTTTTTGATTCTACATAAATATATTAAAATTTTATAAAATGACATTATAATAGTATTTTTTTTTTCTTTTAGTACAAGAATCAATAGAAAATCAATTATTAAAACTTAAATTTCCAAAAAAAGGAATATTTTACAAGGGATGGTGGATTGCTATGTCTCCTGCAATTTATTTAATATCCAAAACTGTATCAGTTTGTAAAAAATACAATTATTATAAATTATTCATTTTCATTTATATCATATCTTTAATTTTAATTGGTGGCATTTTTTATATTTCTCTTTGGATGGTTACAATAATTGGTAAGTAATTTTTAATATTTTGCAAAAAAAAAATTTTTATATATATTTTCATTTTCATTGCAAAAGGTTTTACTTACAAAATACCTGTTGCTATTGTTGGAATTGTGATTTTTGCTGTTGGATCATCTATTCCTCAAATTATTTTTGGTGCTTTGGGAATTAAAGAAAGTGAGTGAGTGAATAAAAATATATAGTAAAATATAATAAATCATTATTTTTTCATTAATAGATTTTTAATATAAATTGTAATAAAAATTTTTAACATTCAAAAATATTTTAAATTCTTAGATATCAACATTTTTAGTTTCAGGAGAGAAAATTTTAACTAATCCATTGCAGAATAATTTATTTGGAATTCTTTTATGTTTGGGAGTTCCTTGGTTAATTAAGTGTTTGGTAATTGAGAATGATAAAAAAATACACATCAACAATTATACTATTTTATTTTCATTTGTTATTCTCTTAGCAATCACTTTGATATTATTGATATTTATTTATTTATTCAAATGGAAGTTAATGTGGAAATTTGCAACTGTATGTTTGTTACTTTATATTATATTTATTATTATAACTATTCTATTACAAATGAATGAAATAGGAAATTTTCAACCTCCTTTATGCAAGCAACAATAATTCTTTTAGTTTATACAATGTAAATGTATTTTATTTATTTCCTACAACTAATAAAAAAATTTTGTCTTGCTATTTTTAATCTTTTTAAAAATAATAATAAATTAAGTCTTCATTTTAATCATAAAAATTCTTTTTATTTATATTTATTACAATATAAAACATGAAATTTTTAGATAAAACATTTTGACAAACTAAATGAATTGGCAGTGATTTATATTTTAAATGCAACAGGACCTTGATAATTTGTCAAGATTTGGAAATATAGTAATAACTAATCAGACAAATTATAGAAACTTGAAAAAAATTAAAAATAAGTACAAATCTCATGAAACAGTGATAGAATCCCTTAATCACTCCTGTATAATTAATTATTTCCAAAAACTTGAAAATTTAAATAGATTTTTATTCAGAAAAATTTTAAAGGTTTTTTTTTTATTCAGTATAGTTTACTAAATAAAAATCTTTTGAAGTTTTTTTCAAAAAGTAATAGTGCAACTGGACAACTATGTAAATGAAGAAAGAATATACAAGTATATTTAATAAAATAATAGTCTCTCTCTTCATTTACTTTATATATATATATATATTGAAATTTTGCATTTCATTTTTATATAAAAATTTTTTTGGATAATCCATTATTGAAAAATACAATACTAAGGGAAAGAACTGATGAATCATCAATTTTAAGAATTTGTTTTAAGTATATTGAAACAAATATAGGATGACAGATTATGAAGGTCATATTTTATGATTCACATTACTGAAGTTATTAGAATGATTAGATTATATTAAATGATTTTTGCCTTGGCAGTAATAATTTATCGATATCAAGCCTATAAAAATTAACAAAAGTTTAAATGTGAAAATTTTATCTTTGCAATAAAAAATATCTTCAAGTTTCTTTTTTTAAGCAGGAATTTCTTAAAAATGTGCTTAAAATATATTCTTTAACTGCATATCAAACATCAAGATATTTTAATATCTGGATATGTTTCAAGTCTATAAATGTAACAACTATATTGACAAATTTTATTCCTTACCAAAAGTATCAATGTTTCCAAGTCCATTGTAAGAGTATAATCTGAAAGCTGAAAAATAATTTCTATAAAATATAAATTGAAGTAAATTGAACAATATTCATTAAATTTAAAAGTACCTCATCCATTTTCATATCTAATGGAATAGTCTTAATTTTACTTCCAGTTTCATTATCATATAATATAATTTTTCCATTATGTACATCATCATGGGGAGCAAATCCTGCTACTGCATAAATATCCAATTCATTTTCATAATCATCTGACATGATACTTTTCTATAATATTAAATATATAATAAATACATATTATAATATCAATGATGATGTAAATATTTTGCAGGATATATATTACCACCAATACTACCCTTTTATTTGAAAATGTGATGAAGTAGGAAGTAGGGAGAAAAATTTTAACCACCAAAGTATATCTGGAAAATCGAATGATCACAACAAAAATTTTGTGGGCCTACCAGAAGTAGGAGACATAAGGGATCAACTTTGAAATCTCCAATGAAAATGCATGCTGATTTGGGCATAATTGTATAGAACTATAAAAACCAAACAGCTTTTGTTTTGAAAATTTTTTAATATCATCTATGGATTGCAAGATATCATAAAAAAAGATTCTGCCACATGTACTGCTGATTGGGCTATTCAAACAATAATAAGAAGAAGAATCTGACAGAGCATTTGTGTACACTGTGGAACACTATTGAAGCATCAAAGAGCAATATTATGTAATTTTCGAACATTATTTGTAGTAAGTGGGCCAATTTAGGTACTCAGTAATAGTACTCAAACCACAGGTGCAACAAGTTTTTCACCATCATAGTTCAGCATGGAGCACTCAAAAACAAGAGTTTTCCCAACTTGTTTTAGTTCTTTATGAACACACAGATGTCCTCTGTCAGATTATTATTCTTCTTATTGCCTGAATAGCCCAATTGATAGTACATGTGGCAGAATCTTTTTTTTGTGATATCTCACTATCCATAGACAATATTAAAAAACTTTCAAAACAAAATTTGGTTTGTTTTTTATAGTTTTATTCAATTATACCCAAATCAGCATGCATTTTCATTGGAGATTTTAAAATTGATTCCTTATGCCCCTACTTCTGGTGGGCCCACAAAATTTTTATCATGATCATTCAATTCTCCAGATATATTTTGGTGATCAAAATTTTTCTCCCTACTTCCTATCTCATCGCACTTCCGAGAAAAAAGAGTGGCACAAATGGTAGGATACACCCTGTATATTGAACTTCTACCTAATTCATAACAGTACATATAATACAGTTCTCTATGAATTATACTATATTATTTTATTCCTGAAAAGAATTTAATAAATCCATATTATTACAACTGAATTTAATAAATTATTCAATTTTAAAATGTTCACATAAATAATTAAAAAATCTCCATATTTAGAAATATTTTCCAATTAAACAATTAAAAAACACTGACTGGATTTCTGAAGTCATAAATCTACTGATATATAATTAAAAACTTCTATAAATATCCAAGATTATTGATAGAAGATATGTGTAAATTATAGATGAACATAAAATTTTATTTAAATGTGGCAATAATGCCTCCTTAGTGACAAAAATTTACAAAATAATTTTTAGTCTAATATTGTATTTTTCTCTAGAAAACACGTCAAATATGATACTGTAAATAGTTAAATCAATCATGACAGAAATGGAAATATTACTTAGTTCTTTCTATTAATTGGCAATTTTTTATTGGCAGTTAATAGAGAAAAATATATTTTCAATGTTTTTTTTATAATACAGTAAATCCTAAAGTTTTGAAAAGTTAGTCATTAATTTATTTTATTCAAATTATTATATTCATTATTTATTTTAATATAAAAATACAGACAGTTCTCAGTTTATAAGCTCCAACTTTCAGAGTTCCTAGATTTAAGAGTTTTTTTTTTTTGAAATATGAACATTAACTGCAAAAAATAACTGCTAAATATTCATAAATACAGCATTTCAAACCACATACATAGCTAAGGAATACAATATTACTGAATTATCAGCAGGCACTTCTTTCATCTGCTACAAGATAGGAAAAATCAAAATGGTAGGCTGAGAAGTGGAAATAGCATACCCTTTGACATAGTTTCATCAAAATAATTATGCATATAATTTTCATTCCCAAATTGTGTCTATGCTTTTAATACAGATGAACTATGGATTTATATTACTTAGTGTTATAATTCTAAGTAATATAAATTAATAGTTCATTTATTCATCTGTCGATGATGATGAATAAAAATTCTTTAATATTTGTGTGACAAATAATTTAATTATTATTAAAATTTTGTTTGATTTTAAAGACTATGTTTTCATTTATTAATGTAAATAAATCTCATTATTTAATCAAATTATTTTTTTGTGGATTTTTATTTGACATAATTATGATCAAATTTTATTATTGAAAACATAGTTTCTGTTTTTGACATTATATCTATGGGAAATAAAGACCCAAATTTACAAATTTTTATACAAGCATGTTCCAGGAATAAATTAATTTGCAAAGTTGGGAACTATCTAACAAATATGCAAAAATAAGATTGGGAACTATCTAACAACATATGCAAAAATAAGATTTAAACAAATAAAAAACCTACATCAATCATTTTATTGCTAATAAGAACATTTGATAAACAAACTCTTCCCATTGATTGAAAACAAAAGGCAAATTCTCAATATACAAATTATGATTATTTTTACATACAATTAAAAGCATAATTCTATGACAAAAATAGTTTTATTTTTCAATATCAAGTTTCCATTAAAAAGCAGAATATTCATAAAGTCATTATACATATTAATAGCTTTAGATTTTTACAGTCAAACTGTAAATATCTGAAGCTTTATCTAAATATCTGTTTAATTCTTAAATAGTAAGATTATTGTTATTTATTAACATTATAAAAATCTGTGTAGTAATGTTACTTTATTAACATTAAAATCATTTCTGTTTATAAATTGTTTTCATTTATCATGACAACAAAGCAGTATATATTTGCCTTTGTATCAGTTTCCAACTAAACAATGTTGCAACAAATACAACAACAAAACATTTTTAAGTAAATAATTTTCAAGATAAATATATAAAATTCATAGAAAATAAAAATCTTAAAGTCATAATAAAACTATTAATAGTTTTTATCACCAAATAAATAATTATAAGAGTAACACAAATTTTATAAAATTTACAAAGTATAAGATTTTTATCTTAAGGCAATACTTTATTGCTATTTATAGTAAAAGATGTATTTGGAGTAAAAATGTCTACATTGCTTCTCCTAATTAAATCTGTTCATTCTCAAATATAGTTCAAGAATGAGCAGATTTAATTAAGATTTAATGCAAATATTTGTTGTTAAATTTATTAGATAATTACGGTAGATTTTATGATAATTTTATGTTCAGAGAGAAATTTTTAAAATGTCACTGCCTACAACATTAACTGCATATCAAATTAAATGTAATAAAGATCAACATATTATGCAAAATTTTTAATAAAGAATATCTTCTGATGTATGTTTAAAACATATACTAAATGTCAAATTGAAGCATAATAATAATTCATAAAATTTTAAACATAATGCAGTTTTTATTTCTAACTTTTAACATCTTTCATCACATCTCACATTTCAATTGAATGAAAATGCTTTTAACCAAATTATTTAATTTTTGTTTAATAATTTAAGGCAATTTTGCATTTAATGCCAAATGCACTTTTCATTGCATTTGATCTTAAATGCGTTCAAATTAACAATTTATAATTGCAAATATTTTATTATATATTAATTCTAATTAATATACTTTTCTAATTTGTTAAGTACATTTGAATAAAAAACTTGTTTGATATATAAACATTCCATTTTATTTTCTAATTTTTGGAAAATTCAAAATTTTTGAAATTACAATAAAAATGCTCCTCTACTTATGATAGGATTATGTTTTGATAATTCCATCGTAGGTTGAAAAAACTAAGTCAAAATGGGCAATAACGGTATAATTTTAGTAGTTATAATAGAGACAATGGAAGACCTGATAGTCCAATGTAGTAAATGTTGGAATTGAATCTGGCTCCAAAGTGGTAAAAATCATCTAGAATTGAATCGAACCCTCCTAAGTGGTAAGAATTGTTTTACTACAGGCCCTCAGCCAACTAACTTTTTAAAAAACAAAAAAAGTATTTCTAGTCAATATGTTATGAAAATAGCCAAATTGAGAATATCATAAGGACAATCAGATTATCATAAAATTATTATAAGTAGGGGAGCATCTGTAGTTAAATGGTCTAATCTAGAAATATATAATACTAAATAGTTATTTAACATTATACATATATTAAGATTGTGGAGATTCCATCATAAATTCTCATGTAAGAATTAATATATTTTATAGAAGCAAATACAAAATCATCAGAGTCATTCCATGTCAAATCACATGTCTGTTTAAAAAAAATTGGTACTTTGAACATTTATTCTTATGTAAACTGACATCACAAAAATAATTTTCATTCAGATGTTTTTCCTGTTCATTTTTTTTTTCCAGTTAATTTTAAAGATTGCAATTTCAATGGATGGGCAAATTTCAATATCTCAATTACTAAACAAACTACAGTCTTGCAACAAAAACCAAAACACTTCATCATGAGATGAACTACATTTTTTATATCATTATATTTTGCCTGAACTGACTCTTAAGTGTCCAAAATCAAGTCTGAATTTTAATTACTTTTTTATGTTCATTTTTAAAACATGAAAAATATAAGTAGTAGTTGGAGTCTAAAATTTCAAATTTTATGAAAACAAGTATGTTTTTTTGCAAATATATTCAAATATATAATAGTTGTTGAAAAATATTTCTGGTAATTGAATGATAACAGATATAGACAAATTGTTTGTGCATTTTATCTAATTCATATTCATTAGATTATTTTTATACCTCTGCTAAAATTGTTATTTCATTGAAATTCAATAGGCTTAAGAATAAAATCGAAATTACAGTTTAAAAAATAAGTAATAAAAAAGATTTTAATCAAAAATTTTGTTAAATGTATAGCAAAGTTTATAAATATAAATTGCATTTGTTTTAAAAACTATGAATTATGCTTTCAAATACTTTTTACTTTTATTTTGCAAATGACAAAAATAGTTACTGAAGTTAATAAAATTAATAAAATTGTAGCAACTTATTATAAATTAAGAGCATGAATGAAGGTGAATGAAGGTAAATGAAAGGAAAACACTATCCAACACTAATCTATATTCACAGAATGCCTAAAGTTAATACTTCATCCACAGTTAAAAATTCATCCATATATACAAATCTTACTTGAGCCAGAACTATAATTGAATGGAGCTAATTGACTCAGACAAATTATTCCAATCTAAAATCCCTAAAAATTAAGAGTAGGATCAAGAATTTGATCTTGGATTACTGCTAATATAAAACTAAGAACCAGCCAACTTTATATGAATCCCCAATTAAAAATATATGATTAAAATGTAAGTTAATAGAAGAGAAAGCAAATCACTGGAATTTATTTTAATTTAGAAACCATTTATGAAATTTCAAATTAATTATAAGAATGAAAAATCTTAATGTAATATATAAATTAACTAGGGAATCATTAATCTAAGATCAATGGCTTTAAAACTAGCCAAAATTTCTTCTAATGGAATATTTTGGAAGTAAATTATA
Source organism: Androctonus mauritanicus (assembly GCA_011317285.2). NCBI lineage: Eukaryota > Metazoa > Arthropoda > Arachnida > Scorpiones > Buthidae > Androctonus > Androctonus mauritanicus. The sequence continues at coordinate 2,846 of WUQG02432202.1, read as the reverse complement.
AATTTAATATTTTTTATAAATTTGGATTATGATAGTTACTATATATTGATTTAATAATTAAAGTTAATAGATGCTGAGTATCATAGTCAATATTTAAAGAAATTATTAAATTTAGTTTGCTTCCAAAATATTTCTTTAGAGAAATTTTAGGTTGGGTTTATTGAAATTTGAAAGCCTTTATAGATCATATTACAAAATATATAATTATAAATATAGCAAAAAGGACAGTGCATCAAAAAATATATAAATAAATCAAAATATTTTTAGATTTTATTACTCTTTTGATCATAATGTTTAACATGAAATTCTTCTGGATTTATATAAATTGTTCTGTAGAAAGTTCAATACATTAAAATGGATTTTATAATTTCTAATGCAATGTATAATATTTCCTGCATATAAGTATCCTACATTAATCATAATGTTTAAAATAAAAGATTTAACTAGGACAGTTAGCTTGTATATAATTTTTAATTTCTTATTAAGTAATATAAACAAGAGATTAAATATTAGAAATAATTATTTTGATTAAAAAAATTTCTTCAAAACAAACAAGCATTTCCAATAATTTTAAGCACATTTGAAAATTATTTTAAATAGATAACTGCAATAGTTAAATTAGTTGATGAACTATGATCTACAAATATATAGAAGAATTCAAGTTCACATGCTTTTAAAAATGCACACAAACTTAGAAGTTCACATGAAATACAAAAAGCTTAGATAAATATGTATAAATATGTCTTAGATAACATTTAAAAATAAAAGGTTATTTATTCACTAGAGGCTCCACTCCTGCAGCCTTAGGCCATCAAATCCAAGAGGACTGCACCTCAGATTTCCACTTTGAAGACAGGAAAGTTTCCTGAATGCCAACAAATTGCAATTCAGGGCTATTTGTCTATATATGAAATAGTTCTAAAAACCTAAATCTTATATTAGAAATAGATGTTTAAACAGAAATCAAAAATCACTTATGGCTAAAAGTATCCATGTTAGATTGAACAACAAATGTAGCATAAACCATGAAGACTGTTAATTTTAACTTATCAAGGCATTAAATTTTTAATTTAGATAATATTTTAATTATTTTTAATCAAAAAAATAAATAATTTAAGGTTAATAATTAAAATAAACCTAATAATAAGAAGTATATTTTTAAAAGAGTAGAACTACTGAAAGATATCCTGTCATTATCAACAAACAAAATATTATTGTTTTAATTTTCAATTTTTTTTGAGGCTGTTAAAATAAATAAATTTTGGATTTTTCCTTTGGATATGATATAAATGTTATCTTCATACCAAATTTGAAATTTATATACCCAGCAATTAGAGCTGGGAATTTCTATTATTCACTTATTCATGCCATCAAACACATATATGCTGTTGCAAAATATGATGCACTCATAAACAGTACAGCAAAAACTGCAAAATTCAGTATACAAATGATTAAAATTTCAGAGCTCATGAAAAGAGCAAATCTGAAGCTAACATAAAGAGTGGCATTCATAAATACGGCTATATCTGGCTGTTTCATTACATTAAATAGTCTATGAAAATGCCTCTATGATGTATCCATCAGCAATATGAAGGAATATGAAACCACTTCATATAAGTTTGTTACAGAAAATCTGCATCATGTTTTTTTGCAACTGTGTGTGTGTGTGTGTGTGTGTGTGTGTGCGCATGCACGTGCACACAAAGATCTTCATTTCTGTGGCATTTGACTAACAAACCTATGAGGGGCTGCACCTCTAGTTTTCCAGTCTGGAAATAACAGGGCAGCTTACTTGAACTCCAGCCAACTGGTTTCAACTATACCTCTCCAAATATGAAATGTTTTTAAATGAATTATCATATCATATATAAAAAAGTTTTTATTCTTACATATTAATAATAATTCTGAAAATAGTTGTCAAAAAATAAGAATTATGCTTGAAAAAGGGTGTTTAAATAGAAATCACAAACCATGCATAAAAGAGATGTTGAAATTAGATTGACTGACAAATATGGTATAAACTGTGAAGACTATTTAATTTTAATTCATCAAGGCATTAAGTTTTCAATTTAAATAATAATTTTATTATAAAACAAAGAAATAAATAATTTAAGGTTAATAATAAAAATAAACCTAATAATAAAATTTTTTTTTAAATTATTGAACTGCTAAAGGATATCACACCATCTATTAACAACAGTATCATTTTTTAAATTCTTTTGAGGCTGTTAAAATAAAAAATTTTGGGATTTTGGATTTTTTCCTTTGGATATGATTTAAATGCTATCTCCATGCCAAATTTGAAGTTTATATACCCAGAAGTTAGGGCTGGGAATTTCCATTATTCATTTATTCATATTATTGAACATATATCTTACACTAACTAAAATACCTGGAATTACCAAGTTTATGTTTATAAATCACATAATAAAAATAATTATTGAAAAATGATTGATAATAAGACAATTTAAAATTTATTTCATAAATGATATATCAACATACACTATATCATATTTAAGGATATATAATCATACAATAAACAATGCTCCAAATTCAATATCATTTTTCTCTTGTTATTGTTTATTTATATTTCCTTTAAAAATTAAATAAATAAATTTTCAAAATTTGTTCCTATATGAAAACATTCATATTAAATCTATAGAATTATCTTCTATTATGCAACAAATAATCAATCATGTGTTAAACACCTACTTTGCAACAAAAAGTGAAGCATGTGCTTGGCCCTTTGTTGCTTAATATAAAAAGGCCATGTACAGTCTAGTGCAAAAAGGTTTTCACTAAATTACTACTTACCGTTTTTCCGGTTACGATAAAAAGTTGATGCG
>WUQG02432191.1:0-14219 GCA_011317285.2 Androctonus mauritanicus | reverse complement strand
AACAGAACGTTTGCCTTTATGATAAACAATTAAAAGAATATAATCAAAATAGATAAAACCATCTGCTCTTTCTCCATGTTGAAATAAACTTTTTCTATCAAGATATTTGATTGGTTTATTTTCAAATCATTCATTATTGGTTACTTTTGATATGACATTTACAAAAAATTACGGGTCCATTATATGGTCAATGTGAGCACGTATACATTTTGCTGTCCGAAATTGGAAGCTGCTGGACAGCATCGTGCTGGATGAAATCATACAGTGGAAACCACACCTTACACTATTTGTTATTTTTTTCACAAAAACGTGTTGAGAATTTGGGGTGTGGCTTGGAATTGATGGCGGCTTAGATTTGAATAAATACAGTATATTATTTTTAAATTAAATAATTGGTATAAAGCAGTACAGATTTAATTATTGACTGTTCATGGTATGTAGACACACTGAATACACTAAACAGCTGCATGTGGATTATGAGTCGCAATTTGGCCATGTGGTTATATATCAGACATGTCAAACATGTGGTCCCAGCACTCTTCAGCATAGCCTGCTTACTTAAATCAACATTTTTTGATAATAATGCATTTTACATAATTTAATTGTTGTCATAATATGTAAACATGACAATATAGTAAAACAGTGTTAATTTGAATAATAAATTAAATAAACTTAATTTTATCTATTTGCTTTGTTATAGTTATAGAATGTACCTAATTTTTTTTTTTAATTTTTTTTTCTATAAAATAGAGCTATTGTTGTAAAATGTAAATAATTGGGGATGCAATCAATTTGAATGCTTATATGTGATCCTCTCAAAATTGCTTTATCCTTTAATGCAGCCCTTTAAATGTTGTGATATTGTGTTGTCTTTAAATGGTTCTCTGTTAGAACTGAGTTTGACATTTGTTGTGAGGTGTGGACCTCTTTCCTACCACTTATCTCTCCCATTAGCTTAAACTTGGGTTTTTAATCTTTTTTTTAGTCGAGGATGATCCACTTCTTCTCCCCACGATCCTTTATGAACATTCAAACTTGCCATGTTGTCTGCCATCTTAGAATTGATTACCATCGTCTAGCAGTATGCAGATTAGTACTGATTCCAATTTGAATTTGAAGAGTGATCAGTATAGCCACATTGTCAGAAGGAATATTTTACTTACAAAGACCATGACATGAATGTTTAACTTCTAACTAGAAAATAGACTTAAGTTATAGAAGATGTATGTAAATTAGCTTGAAGTGGATGCCAGTTATGTACCATCACAATAAATATCAATGAAGCCAGTAGGAGAATAATCAATAACCAATCATTCTGTTCTGAAGTTGAGGTGAGCACTGAGAGAAAGGAATTGTTGAAGTTGAAATGTGACGAATAAGCGGTATAGTAAAAGATTGAATTGTAATTTTGGAGGATCAAATAAATTATTATTTTCTTCTGATAGTATTTTGTTAAACTGTTGTTTTGATATTGAGATAAATAGAAATTTATTCTTAATATTAAATATTGTGGTTGTGAGTTAATAAAGTCATTTTTATTTGAAGTTAATAATTCATTTCAACTGAATATTACTTTAAGATATGGTTTAAGATAGTAAGTCCAGTACTAGCAATTTAGCTATAATAGTTATTTATGAACTCTGGACATAAAGTTACTTGTCCATTAGGTTATTGCAAGTTCCGGGTAAAGGTAACTTTGCAATGTTATCAGGGCCAGTTCCATAGGTGAGGTGGTGAGGCAAATACTTCAGGTACCAGATTGATATAGGTGCCAAAATAAACTGTAAAAATATGAAATGTAATGAACAACAAAAAGTGACAAAATTCATAATAATACATAAATGGAAGGAAATATTTTGACTTATTTTATTAGTTGCTATAAATTTGAGATTAATTAAAAATAAACAGAATGTGTTTATTTTTTAATTAAATTAAAGATTTAGTATAATTTTAGTTTAAATTAAAGATTTAGTATAATTTTAGTTTTTTCATTTATTGCACTGCAAATTATCTTTATTATATTTTTATATGAGGTTGAGAGAAGAGTAGACTACATTATATTTCCCTCAAAACATGAAAAATACTGTTTAAGAAGCCCCTATAATTTTGAATTGTGGTTCTGTTATTAAAGGTTTTTATTTAAAATTTTGTACACTTTTCTAACAATGCATTCAATGGTATGTATAGTCTCTAAATATTTAATTACTTTAAAATTTTAGAAATTATGTTGGATGGTCCACTATAGTTCTGAACATTATTTATTTTAAAAGTTGATTGGTCCACTCTAAATTACATGATACATACTATAACATTTTGTACTCAAAATTAGCCTGGACCATATCAAATAAGCTACCCTCTAGAGAACAATAGCCAAAACTCATTTAGTCCAATCTGGCATTGAAATAAAATCATTTTTTTTTTTAATTATTAAACTCCAAAATAAGTTCAGTTCAACAAAAATTGTGGGATGTTCCATTCTGCCTCATATATTATTTACATTATTATAATATGTTTATATTTTTTATTATAATTAAAGTTTTTATTTTTATTATCCAAAACATATTTCTGCAAATTTTATTTTAAAATTTTGCTTATTTATTAGTGATCAGTGAGATGATTAACATTATTTTATGCTTTGTCACTAGTTGTTGATATTAAATTATTTTATTTAATGCTCTAATAGTGAGAATTAGTTCATTGGATTTAAAAAATATTCCTCATACTATCATACCTTTTATTTTTAAACAACACACACAGATAATTTATTTGTTATTACAGAAAAATAAAAATAACTACAGTTACATATAATATTAAAATTTATTTAAAACTTAAAAAAAATTTTAGTTCATTATCATGCCTCAAAAAAGAAAATTATCTCATTATAAAATTTTGAAAAGAAAATTAAGTAGATTAGAAGAAGAAAAAACAAGCTGGTGTAATAAATGAGTTTTTAACAAAAATCAAGAGACAAAACATGAAAAAATAAAGGAGAAGTATAATTCTAGTACTGGGCAATACTCAGCTATCTGAATAAGCAAATAAAGAAGAGAAATTTGAAGAGATTATTTTTAGAAAATGAAGAAAATGCATTTTAACTACATTGTACAATTCAAAATGAGAAGAAAAGAAAGATGATCACAAGAGTATTCAGAACATCTCTATAAATTTTGAGGATTCTGCATTGTGGTCCAAAATTACCAACAGTTTTGGACAGATTTTAATCAAAAATGGTCCAATATAAGTTAAAGAAAATTTTACAGTTAATGTTTCAGGAAGACATTTTTGAAAAGAACATTACAAGTGTAAACTCAATAATGGTGAAGAAATCTTCTACTGATCTATTCAAAAAGTTAGGATATCATTTATTGTTTTTGCTATATCCTTTTTGAACAAAAAAAAACTCAGACTGGCCAACTAGAGGCTCATCAGATTGGAAAAATGTATCCCAAACAATTTCAACTCACAAACATTCAAAGAAACACATGGAAAATTACATAAAGTGGAAAGAATTAAACAAAAGATTAGAATCACTTATTATACTAGATGATGCCTACCAAAGAATTTTAAATGAAGAGGAGATTCATTGGAATAATGTTCTTGAGAGAATAATTATTGTTATTCATTACTTTCCCCAATCAAAATTTAGCTTTCTATGAAAGTTCCAGCAAATTCAATAAAAATAATAATGGAAATTTTCTTCAGTTGATTAAAATCATGACTAAATTTGATCTTTATTTGAAAGAACATGTTAGACAAATGATAAGTGATGAAGACAAATGGAAAGTATATTATTTGAGCTATAAAATACAAAATGAGTTAATTTCTATTTTGGCATAACAAATTCAACAAAAAATAATAAATGATATAAAAAAAATTATGCTGTTATTCAATAACTGTCAACTGTACAAGTGATAGAAGTTGAATGGAACAAATATCATTAATTATAAGAATTTGCAGGAAAAATACTGAACCACAAAATATTTCTGTATATACTGAACATTTCACTGAATATACTGTACTGAATATACTGAATATATATGTACTGAAAATACATTTCACTGTATATACTGAACTATTTCAAAATACTGAACCACAAATAATTTCTGTAGTATCCATAGTTGGTAAAAATCTTAAGAAATGCTCTTTTGGTTATATAAACCAAAAGAGCATTTCTTAAGATTTTTACCAACTATGGATACTACAGAAGCAGGCCTAACTGATTTGATATTACAGAAATTAGAAAAATTTTAGCTCCATGTAAAAAATTCAAGGGTCAGGGATATGATATTGGGCCAATATGAAGGAAGTGATTTATGATATTCAGTCAAGAATTTTGCAAATTAATCCTAGGGCTTTTTTTTGTCCCATGTTCCTGTCACTCTTTAAATTTAGTTATTTATGATGCTGGTTCTGCTTCTGATGAAATAATTTCATTCTAGCAATACGTAAATTCAATAAAGCATGAAACGGCAAGTAGGTAAACAACATATACAACTTTTATTACAAACGTTTTCAGTGTTCTAGACACCATCATCAGGTAAAAACTCAAAACTCAAAGTTTGTAATAAAAGTTGTACACGTTGTTTACCTACCTGCCGTTTCGTGCTTTATTGAATTTACGTATTGCTAAAAGGTATCAAGGCAGTTTGGAGTTCATTTCATTCTTTTCAACAATACAAAATTTATTTATTTTCTTCAGTGGTTCTGTCAATAGATGGCATATTTTATGATGTATTGAGCTTTCTTTATGATATATCTAATATAAAAAATATGGATAACATTACAGTTGAAAAATATTATAACAACCTGTTCTTAATGTTAACAGATGAAGATGAAGCTGATATATCAGTAATTGATCTAAAACAACTTGCAAACTTATGTCTTATTTTATCAAATGAGATAAAAAATGTTCAAAACATATTAAATTTTATATGTAAATTTGATTTTGAATGTATATTTCCAAATGTTGTAGTATTAAGAATTTTGTTAACACTATAATTGTAGCTGCAGCTGAACACAGTTTTTCTAAACTGAAAATTTTAAAAAATTATTTATGAACAACAACAACCCAAGACTCACTTAATGATTTAGCAATAATTTCTAGAGACAAGACAAAATCTAAAACAATAAATTATAAAGATGAAATCAAGCAATTTGTTGCAATAAAAGCTTGAAGAGTAATTTAGAACAAATTATATTCAATTTTTCTGTTTTTAAGTATTATAATGTTCAAATTATTTTTGTTCTTTTTTTTAAATATAAATAAAACTTATTTTAAGAAAAATTTGTATTAAATATAAAAACATCTGTTATTCTATTAAGTAGACTATTATTCATTACTTAAGAGTTTTTCAAAAAAATTTTAAAAGGGATCATTTTTAAAATTTACTTCAGGCACAACAATTAGTCAGCCTGGCCCTGCTTGTTATATATATTAAACATCAACTGAAGTACAAACACATTTTATATATATATATATACGTATTGCAATATATGTTAACTGAACCAATAAGCAGTTGTTTATTTCAGGTATTTGAATATAAATGTTCAATTGTAACATGGGAATTCTTTTATGAAAGTTTCATCTTCTTGAAATATTGCAGTAGTATATTAAATAATTATGTAATTTTATATTATATTTGTTGCTAGACTATTACAATAATTTTAAGTATTTATAATAATGAATCATTTTTGAACTTTTTTTAAATTTAAAAATAAAATAGCATACATATAATACATATATAAAATGGTTATATACAATACTTCAAATTATATAATTTTATTAATCTAATATATATTTGTTCAATAGCATAAGTAAATGAGTGAACAAGTAATGGAAATTCTGAGTTCTAACAATTGAATGTATAAACTTCAAATTTGGCACAAAAATAGCATTTAGGCTATGTCAAGATAAAATCCAAAATTCCAAAGACTTTTTAATAGTTCCAAAAAATTGAGAATCTAAAAAAAAAAAATGATATTTTTGCCAATAGATAGTGTGCTATCTTTAGCAGTTTCATTATTTTAAAAACACATTCTTATTATAATGTTTTTTTTTATTATTAATAACCTTAAATTATTTATTCTGTTGATTTAAATTACTTAAATAATAATAAAATATTTAAGTAATTTATATAATAGTAAAATATTATCTAAATTAAAAACTTAAAGCCTTAATGAATTAAAATTAATGCTCATCACAGTTTATACCAGGGATGGGTAAATTTTTCTGACGATGGGCCACACGGACTTCTAAATAAGATCTCTAACGGGCCGCATGTAAAAAAATGTCTTTACTTTCTGATACATAAGGTACTCATAGTAAAGGAAAATATTGCAATCATACCAGAAACCAATGTTTTATTTTCAACAAATTTTCATGGCTGTTCTGTATCATCACTACTGCCTCAAAATCCATTGCCCCCAATAGATTACATATTCAAAAATATCAGAAAATCGAGTGGGGCACATGCCAGATTTTTTTTAAAGAGGATGCTTTAGTGTACAAAATCTAAATTTAATCAATTATGTTGCTTGTTTATATAATTTGATACTTTTGTGGTAAAATTTAAAAAAAATCTTAAACTTGTGGACAGATTACAGGCTGCACATATCGTCGTGGCAAGCCATAATTTGCCCATCATTGGTTTATATCATATTTGTTAGTCAAGCTAATTGAGGTTTTCCATAGATAGTTTGTAATTTCTATTTACAGGCTTTTTCAATCTTAATCCTAATCTTCAACAGCTTTTTTTCACAGTTATTATTAATATGCAAGAATAAAAACTTTCTCTCTAAATTACTAATTCATTTAAAAGCATTTCATATATAGGGAGAAATATTTCTAAATCCAGTTGGTTTGAATTCAGGTAAACAATTCCATCTCTAGATTGGAGAGCTAGAGAATTGACAGTCAAAGACCACAGCAACAGGAACCCAAATTTATAAAATATTTTAATATAAAATTTTTTCTGTACTAAAAAAGATTTTTCGAAATTGCAATCATTTCATATATTTTCAACAGCAGCTAACTTATGAAATAAAACTTACAATATCTGAATGATATTGTAAGTTTTATTTTAAGTTAAGAATTTTTATGCCTCAAAAATACTGTTATTCAAAAACTAACATTTCTTAAAAATATTGCCATAAAAAATATTTATGCTATTGTTATCAGCAGCATCTCTATCTAATAATAATTAATTTTTGTATGTATATTGAATTTTCAAGTAAAACATAATAATAATAATTATGAATTTGATATATGCACAACATTTAATCATATTTAATAACTGTTTATTTAAATTAAAATAAATTAAATTGTTTACTACTATCCTTAATTATTTATAATCTGCTACATATTATTATTAGTTGTTTTATAATTTTTGAATTTAAAAGGATTCCATAACAAATGAAACTGAAAAATTCTGCATTAAGATATTAAAGTACAGAGATTGAAATACAAGATGATGATAAATCATACACACAAATTCTAATACAGTCTGTCAAAATATATATTATAAGAATATAAAGCAAAAATATTTTTATTAAAGTAATAATATACTATAACATACTTTGGCTATATTAAAAATAATATAAATGAAAGTAATAAATTATCAATTTTTATACTCTTATTCAAAGAGTACTTCTCTTTGAGTTCTTAAGAAAATTAACTAATATATCTAATTATAAATATTAATTAAATAAATTAATATGAGTAAATTAACTAATTTAACTAATTAGTTAATTTACTCATATTTATTTTAATTATATTATAATTATATATGATTTTATAGTATCATATTTATTTTAATTATGAAAAATAATCTGACACTACTTTTAATTCTGAAAACTTATGTATATTTTTAATTATATGTATACAAAGAAATATAAAATAATTAATTAAAAAACAAGAATTGAATAAAATACCTTTGGCCATTTTGGATTAAGCTCTCTAGCTTTAATGGCATCTTGTAAGGCACGGCCATATTTTGCAAGTTTAATATAGGCAGCAGAACGATTACTATATAATATATGATTAGTTGGATCCAATGCAATTGCCTCAGTATAAAGTTTGACAGCTGATGAAAAATCTCCATTCTGACAGGCAGCATTTGACTGACGAACTTTCTCCAAGAACAGAACTTTATTAGATGTACAGGGTTCTGTTTCAATGTCTACTTCTAACTATAGGAAAAAAAAATATTGTTATTCAAAAACTAACATTTCTTAAAAATATTGCCACGAAAAACGCTTATGCTATTTCTTAATAATTAAAAAAGTTATTTTTTAGAAATGAAATGATAACAATCAAATTTTAATTGATGAAATAATCATATCCCATAATTACACTGTTCTATATATTTTTTCTAAGATAAAATTTTTTCAAATAGTATTTTGAATTTTTGACATTGGATTCAAATTTGAAATCAAAATTATGTTATTAGTCATGGTTTGAAATTATGTTGCATGTTATAAAGTACATACTTGCAATTTTTAGAATAGAGTATCCCTAATCCAAAATCCATAACTGCACTTTCACAACAGATTATGAACTATTTGTGCTGTGAGATGATGTAATAATAAATGCACAAATCACTGAATTGTCATGATTCAATAAATTGTTAAATATTGTCAATGTGAAATATCTATGATTATTTATTTCCTGTTGTTTTATTTATATATCATAAAAAATATTAAAAAGGTCTTATAGTGAATTTTTTTCATTTTTCTTCAACTCTATCATATCATATATTCCAAAATCTGAAACATTCTCAGTCCCAAGCCTTTCAGATTAGGGATACTCAACTGTAATTTGATATTTATTAAGATATATTGAAGAAATAACTTTTTAATAATTCTGATTTATATGGCATGATCAAAAAGTTTCCATTTGAGGTTGCTGCTAGACTGCATATGATATAATTGTTGACAAAAATGAGATTATATAACAGCAATCATTAATCTGTAAGGATAACAATTGAACTGTGATGCAGTGCTTTGTGTTGAACATAAATTATGCATGTTGATGGAATTGTTACCGAGCATGTGAAAAGCAGGTCAACATATTATTTCTGTTTCTGTCTGCCCGTTGCTTCTCATGAACACTAAGCAGTAACAATTTGAAAAATTCATTGCAGAATGATGATAGTGTATGATGCATACTTATCAAAAACCTTTATTATGGAATGTTGTAAAAAATTCTGTGAAGTTTAAGATATGACTCATTATTTGCAGCAATCTGAGTATAAATCCATAATAAATACACCTGATAAAGTCAAGGATGCAAAAGCCATTATTCTCAGTGATCAGCATGTAATCATTTGTCAACTGGTCAATGACTCAAACCTGAACTATGAAAGTGTTCAAAACAACATAGAGGGCCTAGGTGTAAAACAAAGTGTGCTGTCAATGGAACTCATAAGTCCTCAATAGTAATTAAAAAGTCCATAATATGGCAGTCTCTTTGCAACACTTATTGTGTTTCAACACAGGGCAATGTATTCTTGAGCAAATTATAGTTGGCAATGAAACCCAGTGCTTCCACTTCCAATCAGAATCAAAGTCTGAGCATGCAATTGTAGCATCTGTCCTCTTTACATCGGAAGAAATTCAAGGGATAAGCATCTTCTAGTAAAGTAATGGCAACAGATTTCTTCAACTACAAGGCCCATTGCTGGTAGAAAGAAAGCATGGTGTCAATATTAATGCAAAGTGGTAAAATACAGCTCTATTAAATGTCTTCTTATATTCTTGCAGACTACACTTGATGTTAGCATGGCACACACTGACAATTTAGAGACATCCCTTCATTACTGGATTGAGTGTCCAGCCTATTTAATGGTGAGGACAACCCTAGGAGTAACCTTAATCCTCATCATCATTTCTCTACCAGACTTAGATGCAATCTATTGGCCTCCATCTAAGATGGATACAGGAAGACATATAGCTCATTTGAAACAATACATAGTGGCAACTCATTGCTTCTCATGAACACTAAGCAGTAACAATCACAATCAGAAGGAAAAGCATCAGCTGTAACCTCCATATTACAAGAAGAAGAATGCAGAATGGTATTGCAAAACATTTGAACATTTGTGTTGTGTCATTAAAAATAAATGTTCTGCAAATCTCAGTAAAGAGGTAGTTCTACTGCATAACACGACATGACCTTATGTTGCCATCATCATAAAGGACAAATTGCAAATCCTTAAATGGAAGACCCACCTCACAGTCCAGATCTCTCTCCTTGCAATTTTTACTTCTTCAGTCCACTGAAAAAGACAATGAAAGGATATAAGTTCCTGTCAGATGATGACCTGAAATAGGTTCTATTGGACTTTTGTATGCAATAGACTTTAACCATAACACCATCTTCAATCTTGTTCATCAATGGGATAATAAATTCTTAACACCTACAGAAATTATTTTTAAATATCTTTAACTTAACTAAAATTATCAATCCTGAATGGAAACTTTTTGATTGTACTATATATATTTACTTTTAAGACTTCTTTAACAAGTATTTTTAATTATGAAAATAATAAAATCTAATGTATATAAAAAAATATATCAAAAATACAGAACTGAGAATCATTTTTTTTACAGATCATAGTACATTCTATCAATAGTTTAATGGCTGTTTTAAGTCAAAGTTCCAAAGCATAGGACTGGAAATTTTATGGAGTATTTTCTGTATTTATGAACAAATGATGCTCCCTAAAGCCCCAGTCCTTGCTTTGGAACTTTGACTTAAAGCATTATTGCCATATTGTTAGAAGTGAGAAGTGTAGCAAATCTGTGATGATAAATGATATAGGAGAAGAAGTTGTGCAAATTCTGACATCACACTGTAAAAATGGCTAAAGAGTTTTGTATCTATGATTTAAAAAAATTTTTTTAGCCATAGAAATATTTTTATAAAATTTAAAATGCTAATGTTTAACTGTTTGAAAAATAAAAACTATAATGTAACATATTTGAGGATATGTTTGTTATAAGATATAAAAGATATAACTGGTTCTAAGATACTTATATCTAGTTGTTTTGAAGATTTATTTGGAAATTAAAAAATATGTGTACCAAACACTAGGGTAAAGTAATTCCTATTTTTCCATTATTTTATATTTATATTTATTTTTACATGAAATTGGAGAAAAAATTTTAAGTAGAAGGAAGGGAGTTTTGAAATTTGTGATGTCATAGTTAGAAGGATCAAGCTTAGTGTGACAAAAAAGGAAGAAATGGATCAAAAAGTGTTTAAACTATCATGAATTGTGAAATACTTTATGGATATTTCCTTATACAGATTTCTTGAAAACTAGTTCAAAAATCTATTTTGTTTCACATAATGGGAAATAATCTTATGCTTGTTTGGAAAATTCATATGAGATATTAGAACACTTGTAAACATCAATTAAGTAGAATTACTGGAAGATATGCAAACTTAAAAGGCAATGTTGACTTAATGATGGCTTTATTATGATATTGGGGATGCAAAATGGCTATACAGAATGCAAGTATTCTTATTTTATGAAAGTAATGCATTCCTTGAAAACTACTCATTAAGTGAAAATTCACTTCTTATTAATTCCAATATTAAAATTTTTGAGTGATTCTTGAATTCTAGAAAATCACTATTTTACTTGTTAATGTTAAAGCATTTCAAAACATCAAAATAAATGCAATATCATATATCTTAATATAATAGTTTACAATATTTATTATCTATTTAGCATGTTTTCTGTACTTGATTTCCAATTTCCAAGTCAATAAATGTCAAATGATTTTTGAATTTGAGCCTAATATAGCAATATATAAACAAATTATTATGATTTTATTTATTTAAAATTACAAAATTTTCTTCAAATGTTGATTTTAAATTTATCCACAATTCTTATAAGTTTTGATTTTGGTAAATAATTTGCAAAAATAAAGTGAATTTTTTGGAAGTTAAAATTTTTAAAAATTGAAAAATTTCATTATTATTTGTTAAAAATACATTAATTATGATTTTATTATAATAATTATTTTACTAAAGCTAAGAGAGACAAAATAATTCATTTCTTTAAAGGATTACATGATTAGATTTACTATTTTCTAATAAAACAGCAAACTTCTGTCATAGTCCAAATTTGCTTATGGGTAGAAAAATATATTATTAATAATATTAAACTGTATATCTTTGGAATAATGTATAATCATTGTTTTATATCATCATTAAATATCTTTTTCATAATTGTAAAAGCTTTTAAAAAATGTAATTATTAGAAACTTGTAAGTCATATACAAATAATAACAAGTATAATTTGTCTTATCATATCACAGTTACAAATTAGTACAATTCATTAATGTAAAAATTCATAAAACAAATAAAATGAGGGAAACTTATATTGCAGCTTCCTTTGTAAGATAGTCATACTTGACAATATCATTATGCAATTTTCTTGCATAATGATATTGTCTGGTATGACTGTCTTAAATAGAATGGTCTATGGAAGATGGAAGATTAATTATTTCAATTTATTATTTTAATTATTAATTATTTATATATTAATCTTCATTTTTTAGATCTAAAATGGAAAAGACTTACTGCTACAAAAAGTATAATTCTTCTGTCATTTCATATTAAATTAGCTCTTATAAAACAATTTATAAAGCAACAATTAAAATAGCAAAGGATTGAAATATCTGTATTGTAAATTTCAGATCATAACTCATAACAATATTTTCCTATAAATCATGCTGTATCTTTGTGTGTAAAAATATTAGCAAATTATGGCTAAATCAAGATAATGTATTGTAGAATTTTAAAAAACCAACAAAATGACAAGTATCATTCAGAAAAGGAAATACAATATTTCTACAAAAAATGATATTTTTCAGAATTACAGAATTTTATTTTATGAAATATTGGATAACATTTTAATGGAGATGAATATGAGAATTAAAGATTGTGAGAAACTGCAACTGCTTAATTTTAATGATATCACAAAATATGAAAAACACTTTGCAAATTTTCCTTAAATGCTTTTCATAATTTACAGCAATGTTATTCACAAGTGTTTAACAGAATGCAATGTGTAAAAAATGAACTATATCTATTGTATGCTGATAAACTAAATAGAAATGTAACTACAAAGTATCTTCAGAATGTTTCATATATTAAAGTTTATTGATCTGAAAATATCACTTGTAAGCAAAACAGTTATATCTTCAGATTTTCAAGCAAATAAGAATGCTTTTAAGGAAACTTATAAAGTGTTCCTTGATTTTACCATACCCTCTGTAAGTATACTGATGGAATTGGAAAATTTTTCTTGTTTTAAAAGAATAAAAATAATTATGTAGAATTAAAAAAAATTTAAATGTAATAATTGTATTTAACATATAGCTGATTCTTGTTTTATGTGAACTTCATTATGTTTTCTTGAAGATATGTATTTGAAAAATATATTCCACTATTCAGAGATATATAAAAATTTTTAGATATGTAACTTAGAAAAAAAAATCAAAATTTATGATCTGTGAAGCCAAATTGTGAAATTAAGGAACCATATTCAAAGACAGTCATAAAATTTAAATTTAGTCTTGTATACTATTTTTGTCTGATTGTTTTCTGCATAAAAAACTCAAAATGAAAGATGAAGTAACTTGTGATCATGCAATACAGGTAGTCCTTGACTTATAATGGTGATATAATGAATAAATTCTACAACTGGTTAATGCAATTCACATGTGTATGAATTCATATTTAATGGTCTGATATACAGAAAGCATCCTTTTTATGTCTTATACTTATATTTCTGTGTTCATTAATTTATTATGATAAAATGAAGTGTAATAATAAATATTAATACAGTAGTAGGCAATCCATAAAATTTAGACTTCCAACCTCTTTGACTTATGACCTTGAGGTTCTAACTGAACCCTATCATAAGTTGAGGACTACATATATGTCTTCTAAAAAGATATCAGCTTAGATTGATTAGAATCTGAAGAAAGTATCAAGAAATACAAACAACAATGACAGATAAGAAAATAGTTTATTTTTTGATGTATTTGGGCATGTAGTGGCCAATGGCTAACTAGTCTCTAGATCAGTGTTTCTCAATCTTTTTTGGCCTGTGGACCGGTAAAATGTGTGAAAAATATTTCGCAGACCGGTGGTTTTTTTTAACAAAAAATTTTACTAGGTATAAAGAACTACTACATAAGTT
>WUQG02432180.1:0-14219 GCA_011317285.2 Androctonus mauritanicus | reverse complement strand
AACATTTCTATAATATTTTGGTAGAAGCTATATATGTGCTTTATGCTCGAATTTTCTTCAAAGTTAAAAAAATTAATGCCACTTATTCGACAGGCTGCAACCAGAGGATGGAAAATTCTCACAGCGATGGTATCTTCCATATCTGAAGAAGTCGGAGTATTCTTGACAAATCCAAATGTATATCGCTCACAGTTCAATGATTAGTATTGTAATAAATAATTTAATTTCAAAATATTTTATCTAATCCTAAATTTAAAGAATCGTTAGGTCCCCGAAGTAGAAGAGTGAAAGTACTGTACATACAAAGAGATGTTCGTAGCTGTTCCGATGGTCGCTGTTACTTAAACTTAGACAGCTTATCGATTGTCGATAGCTCTTTACCGATTATATAATATTTAAGAATGGAACACTTAAGAACATATCAAACATAGCGTATAGTATTAAGTCCTTTTATTTATTTCTAGACAGTTATGCTGATTATAATTAAAAGACGCATAACATGTTAACTTATCTCTGAGACTTAATTTTTTAACATATTATTATATGTTTTATTTATTTATTTGTTTAAACCCATACACCCTAAACGTACAAGTTATACAAGATCCACCTCATAGAAAAACAAAACAAATCAGGTACAAAACAAATGATTGATTGAGCAAAGCAATAGCAAATAATACAACAAAGCATCGTAGAAAAAAAATATAAAAGATAATTAATTCCTCATGATATTATTTTTTTAACTGAGTATAGAACGTATAAAAAAGTGTATATTTGTTCGAAACTTCGGGGGAAAAGAGGAGTATTTGTAAATTTAATCTGAGGAACGTAATAGTAAATGTAGTCGGTAGGTAAAGAGCCACAAACACACCTCTACTAAGTTTAACGTCAATTATAATAATTCGGTCCTTAAGTGCTTTTATATTCAGCATTTCGTATAATTTGATAGAAGGTAAATCCTAACAACAAAGAATTTTTCTAATTATTTCAACAGTATGTTGAATAGCACTGTGTATTTTTTGAAAATGGCAATCAGCAGCCGAACTGTATAACGAAAGACAAGAACTAATATTAGATAACATTATAGAATGCAACCAGATTTTAAATTTTCTTGTCAATTTTCAACTAAAAATTTCAAAAAATTCAAATAAACTATTACAATAATTATAATATTTCCTTACACTGTATTGAAATATGTTACGGATTTCATCATTCTGTAATTACGGAAAAATTTCTTTGTTATTCAAAACAATATTATAAAATATCAAATTAAAAACTGTCAGAGGAATTCGTTTTCACTCCTTTACATTTATTTAATTATACATTTAATTAATTAATGTATTAATTCTACAATTTTTTGCACTCGTCCAAACGTAGAACTTAAAACAATATGAAATTAAAAAAAAAAACATACTTTTTATTTATTATGGAAAAATGCTTATAACATAGTGTTTACATTAACATAAAGAAAACACATTAAGTTATGTAGTCCGAGATTAACGGGATTCTGTGTACTGGTTTTTTCGCAGTTATGTCTTTCTGTATCACTTTCTTCTAATAAAATTTTAATAATAAATAGATTATCATGAATTTCAGAAATGATATTCTACCATTAAATATTACATTAACCCCGCATCAATTTAATTCTGTGCTTAAATATTTCCAATAGTTTATATCATAATGCCGTCAAAGTTTGAATAGGTTGATGTACAAGCAAGGTTTCTCTGATTTTCTGCATTATATTTAGTAAAATAATTTGCACTGAAAACATACTTTTTGTAAAGTGGAAGGTCAGGATAACTAGGATAGTAGATTTAGTTTTCTATGCTGAGAGGAAATCACGTAATCAAATTATAGTGAGAATTGTACTATCGATAATCAATATGATGCACGAATCCAGAGCTGATATTTAGCTAATACATTGGCAGACTATTTCAGTTGTTAAAATACAATGAACGACTTCCCTATATGTTGTTAATCCTTATATTCATAATAATTAAGAAATCTGTAAAATTAATATTAATTCTACTAAAAATTGATAATATTGTATTCGCAATTAAATTGCATTGTCACTATTTAAGTACAACCAATTGACAGCTTTAGATATTTTTAGGCGAAAAATTAAATTAATTTTTCGCCTAAAAATTAAATTAATTTTTAGGTTCGATAAATTTGAATAAAATTAATTTTGAACAGTTCAGTTGTAGTAGTAAGCTAGTAATAATTTTTTAATTAATTTTATCCCACAATTTGTTTAGAAATATTTATCTTTTAGATTATACCTCTTTATTTAATAAAAAGCGATCTTGATTTTTTTGTATAGTAGATTCTTCTATAAGCCTAACGAAAACCATTATTTGGATCCTTTTGGTTTTACGTCCATGGTAATCCATGCAGCATCCTTAAATATTATTGATCATGCTTTGTTTCAAAAGATCACCCTATGTGTGTCGGAAAATTTATATGGAGATTGGGTTTTTAATGAATATCTGTGATTTTTTATCATCAGAATGCAGACATACTTTAATCTCGTAATATAAATGGATCTAAATATTAGGAATATTTAAAAAATTAAAAAATGCAATATTTAAACAACTGTAAAAGAATTGTCAACGAATGCCTAAAAAACATTGTTAATGAGATATTTTAAAATTGAAACACCAAACCGGGATATTAAATCCCAACAAAAACATCTCATATGTAAAAAAATATTTATTTATTTATTTATTTATTTCACTCATTCTCAAAGTGTACACAAGTACAATAGAGCCCCACATACACAAAAAAACCCCAAAATGATTAATACTAAACAAAACACTTAACAAGCAATTCTAAATATACAACAATACGCGAGACGAATCAGTTTAAAATACAGATATTCCTACAATTTCTTATTAAAATTAATAAGAAATTGTAGGAATATCTGTATTTAAATCTTTATTACAGGAATAATTTCAATCAAAACTTAATTCGCTGTAATTTTCGTTTAAATGAAATATTGTCATTCTGATAAATTTATATTAGAGAAAATTATTTAATAAGAAACGGTCCTGTTGTTGAATTTGAAAAAATTTCATATCCAATTAATAAAAGAACTAGAATTGTTGAAAATAAAAAATCGTCAAAAAAAAACACCAAATTTAGGATATAATATTTCTTAGATAATTTGAAACCCTCGATAATTTCAGCACAACGGAGCTGAAATAAAGGGCGTATGGGACCCTTTTTCTGTAAACACATTTATGGATCGCACGTTGTTCAATTACTTTTGACCAAATTTAGAATATAAATATATACTAATCAGTTAAAATCTTTTAAAAATTTTGGCCCAATCAGGATGAATTTAAGGGGTGTAGAAGAGTGATGATTCTCTTCTCTAGAGTCCATACCTCCAGTTTCTCAAGAGAAGTCTGGCACTAGTCCAGGATCCAGTCCGTTGAATCCTATCGTTCAACTGATTTTAAAAAATAACGTAACTCTAAATTATGTCAATTTCCTGCTTCCTAGGTGCATTAATTTAAATAAAATGATTGTTGGTGAAATTTTAATGTGATAAAACGGGTTGAAACTGTTTTTAAATATGTTCGCTGAACAAATGGAGGGAGAAAAACAACATTAAAATATGAATTAGCCGAATGGACGCGTATTAAGTTTCCATCTGAGAAATCATTATTTGCTAATTCTGACGGAAATTTTGAGAATGAAGGATATCAATTATAAATTTTACTTGGATTCTCATCTAACTTCAATGAGGAATTTTTCTCTGTGATTTCTTTTACGTCCTTTTCCAATCATCGAGATTACTAAGGATCGGGGTCAGTTCCAACCAACCATGGGCTGCACCTACACTGTGGAGGAGCAGCCCACAGTTGATGATGAGGCCCGTCTTTCACCATCTCAACCATGGTTAAGCCCATGATTGAGGTAGTGTAGGACGGGGATCACCGGGCCGGGCAGAGAATCCAGAAAAAATTTTTCAGGCGATGCTCCTGAGTGGCACGCTAACGCGTTACCATTTGGTCATCTTTTCTCTGCGATCAAAAATATTAATAAGAAAGCATTCAACTAGGCCAAGATTTAGAAATTCAGAGGATCAGTTCGAATCGTGGAGTCAACCATAACAGCTATGAATGAAGGGATAAATTAATATAATTATTATATCAGTGCAAGATATATGTAGAAAATATCAATAACCACATTTCTTTCAATTAATCGCGAGTTTAATCCAATTTATAAAATATACAGTTTTTATCTTTTCAGATGAATTTTCTTTTTATATATTACGTATAATTCAACTATGAATATTTAATTTGTTAATAATTAATTTGTGTTTGTCACAATTATGAAATGCTCTTCTTAACTGACGAAAAGTTTATCTTGGTTTTTAGAAATTTTAACGCTTTTCGCAGATTTTTAAACATTTTCGTTAAATATTGAAACATAATCATAAAATTTTGAAAAGATTTCGCGGGTTTAATATAATCATTTCCCTTTTTTTTCGAAATTTTTCACTAAATGGTGGAACTTTTTCAGCGATTTACGAAAAGTTTTCGCTAAATAGTTGGAATGACTATACAGCATATAAGAACTTATATTTATAAGAGCAACTACTTTTCTTCTTTGTGAGAAAAATGATTATTAAATTGTAATATAATATTATATAAAATGTTTTTATTCGAGTAATGTACTTCCTATTTGGAAAATTCTGCAAAAAAATTGATTATACCATATTAACGTTATATTTTTATATAATATTTTCTTTAGTATTTTAAAAGCTAAACAATTTCTTGAAGAATAAGATTAATAAAGGTTATTTTGAAGGCTTTTCTTTAATAAGTGTTAATATTAATATGATCAGAATATTAATAGCTTACTATATATTCTAATTTTTTATTATGAAAATAAAAAAGTAAGTAATTTTTGAAAAATACATTTTTGTTATTCTGTTGAAAAATAAACTCTTCGATGTCTACGCTTACAGACAAAATAAATTTTTATTTTTATCTAAATGTAAGTATAAAGAAAGATACTTCTGATTTAATTATTAATGCTACAATATTATTTTTTAGTAATGATATACTTTCTTACATAAAACGAAATTATTAGTAAATATTTTCTTTGAGGAACTAGTGAAAAAAAAAATTCAAAAGTGTGAGATTTATATTTTTATATTTAAAAAATTGTGGACAATCATATTATTATAATTTACGCTTCAAAAAATTCATGTAAAATATCTCATTATCACCATTCTAAATAAAAAATTTTAAACTTTTCTTGGACTTTTCATCCAGCGAACTTTATGTAAAAAATATATTTAGTATAATTAAGAGAAATTTTGCAATTTTGAGTAATGTTATTTATGAAAAGATGAAGGAACAACATTTTCTAACTTTTCTCTTTAAGAATGTTAAAAAAAAATTTCCTGTAGAAAATAAACAAAAATTAAAAAATCCATTTGAAACGTATGAGTATCTTGCAAATATTTAATTGGATGCTTTCAAAAATGTTTCACTTACTGATAATCGGTTGTTTATAAAATTTTTAACTGGGAAAAAAATATGAGAAACGAAAAATAAAAATACATCAGCACAGTATAAGATATTTAATATAATTAAGAGAAGTTTTGTAATTTTGAGTAATGCTGTTTATGAAAAGATGAAGAAGTATTTTCTAATTTTTCTCTTTAAGAATATTAAAAACATTTGCGCTAGAAAATAAAATAAAAAAATAAAAATTAAGAATTCCATTTCGAACATTTGAGGATCTTACAAACACTTAATTGGATGCTTACAAAAACATTTCGCTACAGCCTATCAGTGAATGAAGTTATACAGAATTGAATTGTTTACATCATCGATGTTTTTTAGTATTTATGTTTAAGTCGAACGGTTCAGAAATGTATCCAATTTAATTCGTTATGTTTATCAATACTAATTTTACTTTGATCTCATCAACAGTTATAATCCAATTATAGCGATTTTTCTGACTTTAAAAATATTGATTCAACGTGTAAAAATAAATTAAAACAAAGAACAATTTTTCCATTTTGCTCCATAAAATGAAGGCATTTTATTTTTCATGATACATGAAATCAGTCTTCAAGAATATATCGTACAATATGTGATATTTCGAATACTGTACATAAAATATTTCCATATCAACATCCATCATACATTATATTTATTATAATACAATACGACAGTCATATATATATTTTTTGCTCTAAAGATGTTTAAAAATACTATTTTACAACAAAATATTTAATATTTTCTTTACACAATAATTATAGACAAATAATTTTATCGTTACTGTATTCAAACATTTATCGTCATACAATTATTATAAATTTTTTTTCTTTAAAGTATACTTCGGTTGAATTAATTTAATTCGTCTTTGTAAAACTATATATAGTATCTTATATAAAAAAGTGAAAATTTTTAAAGTACATTATTTCAAAATTTATTAATTCGTCAAAAAAAAAACTAAAATAAATGATAAAACTAAAATAAATGATTGTGCGGAACTAAACTAAAAAACTAAAAACTAAAAACTAAAAAACTAAAAAACTAAAAAACTAAAAAACTAAAAAACTAAAAAACTAAAAACTAAAAAAAACTAAAATAAATGATTGTGCGGAAGTGTAAAATATTTAATAAATATCATGAGCAACTTTTTTAAAAATAATATATCGATGCTTAACAAAATATATTTTTTAAATTACATCCGTAAAACATGCAAATTTAGATTTATTTAATTTTTATTCACTGCGAAAGAGTGGTGGTTTTGTTGATAGAAAAAGTAAGAAATCCAATGGAAGACTTACCGTCTCGAAACTTAACTCTTAAATTAACCAGTCTGCGATTTCTGTAGTTCAGTCTGTTGGAATTCTGCGTCGAACATCTCCAAAAATGTCTCAAAAACACTTTACGAAATTTTTTCCCAAAAATACAGTAAACGATGAAGTTAACGGAAGAATTGAAAGTCACCATAAAGTCGGATATTTTTACCAATAGTACTTTATAGATTTCAAGATATTCTAAAATAGCGACAGTTAGTGACAATGAGTGACAGAAGAAGAAGATGATCACTATACAAAATAACATTAATGTTAGCTTTATCTCTTTTTTCAGATTTCTGTTCATGTATTGCCGATTTTTATTGGCTCTTTTTACTACTAGCCAGATTTTCATATTGAGAATAATTAACATTCCAAATGGCACTATATAGATGAATATAATATTTAATCCAACGTAGTAAATTTCGTAATATATCGCATTCAGTCGGAAATCCGTTGGTTGCACTTTTAAAATAGTGCTGTTATCGGTATCATTCAGATGATAGACTTCTATTTTAACTTCGAAAAATCTTGGTATGTTATAACTTATACTGAATAGCAGAATAAAAAGGTTACAGTATCTCGTCCGACTGCAAGTACAGATAGATCTGGCTTTAAGCGGATGACACACAG
The DNA here is from genome assembly GCA_011317285.2 of Androctonus mauritanicus. Lineage (NCBI taxonomy): Eukaryota > Metazoa > Arthropoda > Arachnida > Scorpiones > Buthidae > Androctonus > Androctonus mauritanicus. The sequence goes on along the minus strand of WUQG02432180.1, from coordinate 6,754 downwards.
CTACGTATCTTTCGACTGTCACGATAACAGTGGTCCAAACGGAACCAGTTCGTGCTATGAGTGCTAGAGGGTACAAAACAGGCACCATCTTCGGATATACGTATTCGTTATACCTTTGAAAACATTTAACAGACATTCCCACTTCGTGAAATCCAAAAACGAAAAGCGAAGTTATTATTAATAAAGTGTCGAAAACTGCCAAACCTTGAAGACAGCAATTAATCGAAGATCTTAGTTCGAGTCTGGATAGAACAAATAAAGACATGACATTCCCGATACAACCCAGGATGACTACCACTATGATCGCTACTCCCACAGCTGCGAACGGAAAATTATCTTCCATTGTGGCGAATGAACTCAGCCAGCGGTCGACACCTTTATAAGTTAAATTTATTGATTAATGACGTCACGGTGACGTGCCAATCGCCAAGATTGACAAATCCCGCCACGAAGATGCGGAATATATTTTATTTATATCTGTTGATCAAAACGTGGAGGGAAAAAAAACAATTAAATAAATAAATAAGCGACGTTTAATCATTTAACCTTTTCGTTTAAATACGTATTAATAATATTACAGACCGATTTAAAATTTGAAAATTTATATATATTTTTTATTATTATTATTATTATTTGATATTTAATTACGTTATAAGTGCAAAAATTATGAAACAACGTCAAATAAATTTATGTTAAAATTTGAACATCTTTACAAATAAAAAATCCTGTTAAATAATATTTACTTTATGTTGTTATACAGTCTATTTAATCACTAAAATGCTGTTAAAACCATTTTTTATATATAATTAATAATAAACAGCATTTTAAACTTTAATTATACGGATAATTTTTTTTAATTAATTTACTAAATGATTAAAAATTTATCGATTGATTTTAATTAAAATTATTGTTATCATATCACGTTATATCCAGTTATAAACAGGAATATATTTAAATATTCTAAATATGAAAAGAACTTCTGTAAATAAGCTAATATGTTCATTGGAAAACTAGGAGTTCGAAATGCAAACACGGAAAGCACGAACTTCATGAATGTTTTCTAAACATTCATGAAGCACGAGCTAAACATTCTAAACGTAAACATCTAAACATCACGAATGTTTTCTGTGATGATAAGTTTCTTTTATTGAATATCAATCTATATGATTTTTCTATTATTTATAAAGAAAAACAATCGTGTTACTGCACTAACACATATAATGGCGTACCATTAAGAAGCCATTTTGGTCTGAATTGAGCAATTATAAATAAAATTATTCTGAAGTTTCACGCTTGTATATAGAAAGTTAATCGACTGACTTGGAATAACTTTCTGATACAGTCATCGTATATTCTCACAATGTGGGAGGATAAGTTTGACGAATTATAGATTCCGAAATTATTAATTCGAAAATATGATTTCTATTAATAACTACGATATTTAAAGACAATCTGAGAAACATGTTTAAAGTTTTAAAAATAATTCTGAATAAAGATCATCTTCAAAATACAAATAGTAGAATATAGGATTCACTGTAGTATTTTTTGATTTGCTGTTGAATTGTCGAATCGATATTTTTAAAAAATAACATTTTTAAAATGTTATTATGCTTCAATATTGATTTAAAATGTCTTATTTTTCTTTCAAATTTGACATATAATTAAAATATATTTTTTTACATAGTCACGCTTGTCAGAGATTCTATTTAGGTGGAGGCGATAAGCTAAATAAAATTTATATTCTTCTGTTGTTTACAATATTGAATTTAGTTAGTGAAGAATTATTGCGTGTAGAGGTATCTTTCTCTATTCTGAGTTATTTATATAGATCATCGAGAAGAAGCGACACAAACTCAAAACGAAATTAGAAAGACAAAACCAATGGATTCCAAAATCTAAACGAATGAAAGTTAAATGATGCTTTCGGAAAGTAGGCAATTTCTTTCTAGAACTTTTTGTTAATAAAATATTGTGCATATAGTATAAACTAGAAGTATAAAAGAGAATCTTTTTGATTTCTTTGTAATCAATGTATTTGATTACAAAGAAATCAAATAGATTCTCTTTTATTTAATAAGCAAAAAAATTTTTGAAATTATTTACTTTTAAAATTGCTTTTGCTTCTTTGTTGCAGACCACGCTTCAAGAAAAAAAAAAAAAGATTTTTCTTCTTGAAGCGTGATCTTTTTGATTTTTTTGTAATCAAATACTTTAATTACAAAGAAATCAAAAAGATTCTCTTTTATACTTCTAGTTTACATTGTATGTATAATATTTTATTAACAAAGAGCTCTAGAAAGAAACTGCCTACTTTCCGAAAGCATTTAATTTTCATTCATTTAGAATTTGGAATCCATTAGTTTTGTGTTTCTAACTTTATCAGCATAGATGTCATAATAACGTCGCATTTCCGAGATGATGAAGTCATTATAATATCACGCATTATTACATCATGCCGTCATAAATTATTAGCATTTTGTGACGTCATCCATTGTTACGTCAAGATGGTGTCACATGGTGACTGTGACATCGATATGATAGATATTGAAATAAGGACTCTTTGTTAAGAGATCAGGTAAGTCATATATTATTCCTACATTGCTAACACTTAGCGCCCTCTATTGACATTAATAAAAACTAAAATTATAATAAAAATGAAATTCTTTCCTGCAGAATTAAACGATTAAAGATGTGGCATCGAAATGTTCTTTAATAGCAAAAAATTGCTACCAAATATGACGAAAACTTGCTAATTTTTTCAAAAGTTATTAGTGGAAGATACACAGGCAGTTCGATCATAAAAGTCTCCAGTTTCCTCAGAAAGTAGGCTAATAAAATAATAAATTTCAAATTACCTTTTTTTGAAGATCGGTGTAGTTTCGAGACAAACAGAATCGAATTATGGAGATTCAATTGTGTTATTATTATTATTATTATTATTATATTTTCAAATAGAAATGAATATTTTTGTATATATTTTTAAAATATGAATGATTTTACTTACAGAAACAAGATATTTCTCAAAGAATGGCTAAAAAAATTTTCAGAAATTTCAGTTCGGATGGCACCACGAGTGGAATTGCAGTTAATACGCAAATTATTTGTGCGAGTATAGTTAAAATAATATACTTTAACGAATTTATAAATCATAAATAAAATATTAAACAAATTATTAATGACAGAAAATATTATGGTTTCAATATATTTTCGTTTATTTTACGAAGCCATAATCCATAATACAGTATATTTATTTTACCCATTCTGAGATTTAAAGTGAGAGTAGTTAATATTTTACCATAATTAAGTTTTAGAATAAAATACTATACATACAGTAATTCATGCCGTATGTTTATTCTACGCAAATCATTATACATACATATATGCAAATTTTAAATAATATCGAGTTATTATCACATGGATAAACAAATTTAACATAGATTATGTAATTCAGTGACATTTATTAATCGCAAAAAATATGTAATATTTTTGAAAATATTATGAAGGTAGTAAGTAGTTTCTTTTCTTAAAAAAAAGAAAAATATAGTTTGCAGAATCTTTTATATATTTTCCTGTTTATATATATATATATATATATATTTGCTATTTGATCTTTTACGCATAATCTTGTAAAGTTTTCTATTCCAATCTGTTCATTAGAACTGCGGATATGTTTATTTCCATCTGGGATTTTCCGAATAAACTTTATCTCAAATAACTTAGTAGAAAAATATTAGTTGCAAACAAACTGAATGTAATTTTTACAAAAAAATGATATCGAAATTATTTCTTTTAAACGATAAATGAGAAAAGAATGTAATGATGTAACATCTTTTTTCACATAAATACATAAGTTTCAGTAAACAAAACAGTAACAAATATTTATAAATAACTGGATATTAAAAGTTTTTTGACATCTAATCCTCTAATAAATTCAAACAGAATATGAACATAGAATATATATATATATAAGTATAATTTTGTGATACTGGTGGAAATAATCAACTTGTAAATATTACGATGATAAAAAAATATATATAAAAAAATTGTTTTATGAAAGAATGAATTTTATAAAACATTTATTTAATCTATTTTTTTAAAAAAAGACAAAAATTTAATAATAATACTGTATTTCATTTCTTGCATCAATTCTTGAGAGTAATTCAAATTTACTTCAAATTAAATAAATCGAGCTTTTAGTGTAGAACAGTGTTTTCCAACCTGTAGGGCGCTAGTCTATATAGCGAGCGCATAAAGGCGGTTTCACATAGCCGGCGATTTGCGAGAAGCGAGAAGAAACACGCGATTATCGTCGTTATTTTGTCGCAAACGATATCACGATGTTATCGCGCGTGTTAGCGATATTCGCAGAATGGCTATAATTTGGCGAGAAACGACATTCTCGCATACAGTATATCCAATCCGATTGGATATTTTCGCTGAAAATTAGCGATTTTCAAAGAGTAGTAACGCCATTTTAGATTTCGTCACATTTCTCCACGCTGAATGAACCCACCATCTTCTCTGTTTAAACATTCTTCGTCGATATAAGGATAAAATTGTTAATATCGATACAAGTATCGACTTATATTTCAATAAAACCTGACGTTTCGCCATGTTGATTTAATCGTACAGCCACGTTGCCAGCTTATAGGAGTGGTTTATAGCTAGAAAATTCGCTGTTATTGTGATAAGTACAACTTTATCGCAACTACAATCGCAGCTATAATTTAGTCGCTACTTTTATCTCAGAACTCAAGTCGCTGATTTTAACGCATAGCAAATCGCTATCGCTGTCTATGTGAATCGCCTTAAGTCTCTTTAATCCGGCATTTCGCCAGTTCGACACTCCGCGAACCACGCGCCGCTCACATTTTCATATCACGACTTGTCGATGTGCGAGGAAGACCGATATAAACAAATTGTCAGTCGCTATTCGTTCGTTGTGCAGACGTTATAGTCGGACTAATTTTTAAGCTCAGTACACTGTTTACTATAAAATAGTGTTTTTTTTTTGCGATATTAGTGCTTGTTGTTTATCTTTAAAAATGTGTTTGCAGTAATTAAGAAATGTTTTTCTTTATTGATAAAAAGTTTACTTTAACTTTTGAAATCTTTCTGTTGAATGTTAATGCTTTTTTTTCTCAGATTTTTAAATGTTTTCGTCAAATGTCGAAAAGTATTCATAAATTTTTGAAAAGATTTCACTACATAGGAAGTGTTTTGCTTTTTTCGAAATTTTTTCTCCAATTTACGAAAAGTTTTCGCTAAATAGTTGAAATGACAATAAAAACGATGGAATAAATCTTTAATATGATTTATTATAAATCATAATATGATTAATATATTAAATTACCCAAACATGTATATATTACGGGAACTTTTTAATAAAAATACATACATATACATTCTATATATATATATATATATATATATATATGGGTATAACGAAATATAACCTCCATCCTACCTATTAATTTTATTTATATTTTATTATTTGTTTTCGGCTGGCAACACGAATTAGTTAGCCGCCATGTTTTGTTTTCTTTTGAATTAGAATCAAAAGATTTTAAAATGTAGAACGTTGATTGGAATAAACTTAACACGTTTCTTTGAGGTCTGTTATTAATTTCGGTTAATCAGTGGATGTGGAGAGACAGCGACATCGCCTCATATACAGTATATTTCAATCACAGTATTTTAAATATTTAACATAAAAATAATTAAATTATTTTAATATTTATTGAAAAAGGTTTGTTTTAATGCAGGTTCTGTAGGCCTCGTCCATCGAAAATGTTTGGAAAAATGGTTAGAAACTAGAAACACCGACAGTTGTGAATTATGTCAGAAGTTGTTTCCTGTTATTCGAATACCAAAGGTATATTTTTTATGAATATAATTTATTATAGTCATGGAATGTCTAAATCTTGTGTTAATATAGAAATTCTCGGACTGGTGGAAGTGTCCAGATAACAGAGAGCACAAGAAAAATCTAAGAGAAGATTTATTCGTCATTAGCATATTAACGCCTATGGCATTTCTGAGTGTATTTCTTAGCATTCGGTTAATTATTGAAAATATCCAACGTAAATTTTTACTCGAAGCATTGGTTATTTGTATTTTTTGCTTCTTCTTGCTATCTGCATTTGTTTCTCATATTATTCTGACAATCAGGTAAAATCAGTTATCAAATTAATACAAATAACTATGTTAGAACAATAAAAACATTTCTTTAAATTAATTAAGAAAATTATATTTTATCACTAAATTTGCTTAATACTCGTAAAAAGTTTAGAATTAATGTTTATCCTTGAACTTAAATTACTTATAATTGATTGTAAAAGTTAAAGTAATCTTAATATTCATATTTATAATAGAATTCAAAATAAATTATCGTTGACACGATAATCCATAAAAAAAAGTAAATTTTACTTCTAGCCAAGGTACCCGATTTTTCTCAAAAAAATATTTTCGGTTCAACAGCGTCATCGTTGAGCCGAAAATATGAGTTGTAACCATAGATACAGTATATATCGAGGCCATTAAATATATGATTTATACTGTATATAATTTTATATAATATTATATATGTGGAGTTAACATTCAAAAAAGACTTTGTCACTCAATTACAACTTTTGGGAATGATCAATTAGACAATCTACTTTCAAAGACCATTATAAGTAAGACAAACTTGCTTTTGGATGATTAAACTCCACAGAGATCATGGTATGAACCACATAAATCGAAATCAGTATTT
>WUQG02432169.1:0-14220 GCA_011317285.2 Androctonus mauritanicus | reverse complement strand
GTCCTCCAGAGTGAAAAAGCCGAAGCGTTTCACGCGTCCAATCCGGCCGACTAGTTTTTATATTTGAATAAAGGTTAAGCACTTCCAAAAATATCAATTAAGTGATAGGTTTTAAATATTTCTTTTATTAGCATGAATGTCCCGCGTGCGCTAATATCCTTTTGTCATAGGACCGTGGGTTGGATGCGATGTCTCTCGCCTCACCTATGAGTTTCAGTTTTTTTTATTGTTATTATTAACAGTTTCTTTACTTGTAGAACGAAAAATGGAGAAGGAATGTGGGGAGAGACAGAGACATCGCAACATGACACGCGATCATCAGAAATCCGGCCCGTGGGCTCTTGTCCCCGATTATATTAAATCAACGAAATGATAAACACAGGTGTCGCGTTAAATATAACGTTTGAAATAACTGGCAATCGTCTGTCTTAAGGTGAAAAAGGTTAGAGACAAGCAAGGTGATATAAAGGAGACCGTGAGAACCTTCTCGGGGTTCTTCGAGCTCGGACTGAAGAAGTCGAATAAAAGAAGACGGACAAAAAGGCATCAAAAAAACTCATCGAAAAAACAACCGAAGACGGAAAAGAACTGTCGTTAGCAATGAGACGATTGTCGAAGAAGGAATAGCAGTCGGGAAAAGTGTAAAAATCATCGCTTGCTCCGCCGAAGAACCAGGGAAAATCGCTCATTTCCGACAGAATTATCGTCCGTTTTAATCGAGAACTTCAAGATCGACTTCAGTCATCCAACCATCCTCTCTGCCTTCGAAGATATTAAAGTTTATACTTCGTCACATCCTCCCTGTGAACCGGAACTCTTATTTGGACTTTCTCCCACTTCAAGGTATTTTCCTCTCATTATTATCGGGCTCAGGCTTGTAAAGGACTCTCTTGTCAATTTTTCTGTTAATAAAGGGAAGCTTATTGTTGTTAAGACAGTTGTCTCTCTCTCCCTTTTTTCTGAGACACGCCTCATTACCTATCCTTACCCGCAAACGCACCAGCACTGCAGTAAGGTTGTAAACCTGTCATCGCTCACCTGATAATCTCGAGGACTCCACATTCATATTGCATGATGATGTTTTGATGCTATAAGTTTAGAATTTCGTTTATGTGGTCATATGGACTGGATTTAGAAAATATTTTAAATTATGAAAGAAATTATTTATTTATTTCAATATCATATCATATTGTTCTAATATTTGAAAGTTGGGGATTGGCACCTATATAGGTTTCAAATATTTACTACTTTTTAAATTCTGAAAATTGTAAATACAGTATTTATTTATTGAGTATGTTAATATCATTTCTTTAAAATTACCATCTTTTAAAGAAATTAACACTACACAAATTTTTTTTGTAAATTTGTGTAGTGTTTAAGAAATAAAATTTGTAACAGAGAAGATAAAATAACATTAAAATCAATAAAATCTATTCTTGAATAAATTCAATGTTATTACTACAAAAATATATTTTTTTTTATTCCATCAATTGCTGATTTCTAAATATAATTTGATGTTGATTAAAACTTTGCTTATTTCTCTACAGTAAATTTAATGATATTAATAATAAATCATTATCAGATTTCTTCATGGATGAATTAATTCACTTTTTATGTTATCCTCATAACAATTGAACTTTATCAAAATCCTTTAAAAATTATTTTATCTTCAATTAAATGTTTTAAAATTATTTTCAATTAATTGTAAAAATACTCCTATTTGATGTAAAATTAGTCAGAGAAAAAAATATTGTCATTTATGGATGAAATGTTGTTGTTGATATTCTGATGATTATTAATAACATCTATGTATCTTTTATAAAAAATGACTTTATGATCTAAGTCATCAAGCAAATTACTTTTAATATTTTTAAAAAGAATCCCTACTATGTTGTAATTGTATAATGTCCCAGTAATTGGTTTTGTTGTATACATGAATGCTTAAATGATTTATTTGTTAAATGTAAACAGTCTATTTTAAATATCGGCTGTTTAGAATAGTGCATCTATAAGTAAGAATGCCATTTTTAAATATTGGTACTTCTTCAGAAAAATAACAAAATTTTTCCAATTAGTTTTGCCTGCATTTATGCCACTTACACTACACTACTACTACTACTATAGACATCAAATGGATATGCTTGTATTTTTACAAGAGAGGTAAGATCAGATAATAACTTAAAGTGTATTTTGTATAATCAGCTATAAAACTATATAGAAAGAGCACTGCAGTTTCTAAAATTATATAAAGATACATTGATTAAAATTCCAGGATGACTAGAATGTTCTTCAAATAAATTCAGTTCTAAAAATATTTTAAGCAGGAATAAATTGTTAATTTGTTTTATCATAATTTTTAACTAATTATTAAAAATATTTGCTAGTTTCTTTTCTGCAATAAATTTCATTGCCATAAACTTTTTAACAAATTTTTGAAAATGCCTTCTTTTCTTTTAAAATTTAAATTGGAAAATATCATCCCTATCATTGTATGCTCTTGATAAGTAGTCATTAAAAAATCATTTAAAAAGAATGTCCAAGTGATATAAAGGCCAGAACATTTATTTAGAACATCCTGTTTAATTAAATATTTTAACTGAAAAATCTTTTAGACATGCTACTGTTTTAGTTTTATTAATGATGAATATTAGTTTCATTAATATTGGAATTAAATGAAATTTTTTTAAATAAAAATTTGCAAATCATTTGAAAAATAAATCGTAGTTTGTTAAATATGAAAAAATCATCTTCCTTTGAGAAACTAAATAAATATTTAATATTTAAATAAACTAAACTAATTATTATATTTAAATTAATTAAAACAGAAAATTAATATAACTTAAACTAAAAATATAACTTTAAAGAATTTTTAAATTTCCATTAATAAATATTAATAAATAAAGATATGTTAATTTGGGATATATTTAAAGATATGTTAATTTCGGAAATTGTGATCTGGGCTAATTACATTATTAATTATTAAATTTGATATTATGAATAATTTTTCATTTTTAATCCAAGTTAAAAATTGTATATACCTCATTGAAATTATAATTTAAAAATAATCAGGTTTCTGGAATGTTGTTTATAATTCTCTCATTATCATAATCAGCTCTCACTGAAAAGAAAAAGAAAAAATTCTTTAAAAAATCTACAAAATTTATAGTTCAAATTTTAAAATCTCAATATAGTTAACTATTTAGATATAATTTATTAATATAGTATAAAAAATAAATGAATAATAAAGTAAGCTCCTACCTATACAGTTAATTTGTTCCTAAAAATTTTGTTTAATTTTAAAAATGAAATTAATCTTATTTCATTATTTAATCTTAACAATACAGTTCAAAAATTGAAACATTAGATCAAAGTAATTAGTCATCTTCAGCAATTAAACATTGAACAGAGTAGTTTAATCACAGATATAAACGAGCAGAAATTCATATAATATATATTTTTATGATTCAAACTGTTATATCAGTTTCATTAAAACTTGAAAAGTTCTATTTTAAATAAACTAATCTAATAAGTAAGATTTAACAATTTATTCTAAAAATTGAAATGTTAATTGTTAATAGAACAGTTTATTAAATTTTTAATTCTATAATATCTTCAAATTAAAGTTATTTTAAAATTTAACAACTGTAGTAAACAATAATTCATCATAAAAAATTAACAACTAAAGTATTATATTAAATTAAGATCATTAAAAATATTATATTTTAAATAAAAATTATTTTACTTTGTATACAATAATTTATTAAATACTAAAATAAAATCAACTGGGTATATTCTAAATATTTCTCAAAGTCCATTTCCAAGCATTAGAAAGGATGTTTGGAAATAGATTTGAAGATATATTTAGAATATTCTTTGCTAAAAGAGATGTCATTTTGTCTGACAATTTTGTTTTAATGTTCAATAAATTGTCATTTATAAAATAATAAACAATATTTATTTAAAACACAATATTTTTAATGATCTCAGTTAATATAATGTTTTAATTGTTAATTTTTTTTGATGAATTATTAAATAATTGTTTTATTAATTAATAATGATTATTTAATTTTAAATTATGATAGCTTTTATTTGAAGATATTATAGAACTGTATTTAAAAATTTGAAAGACTGTTTTATTGTTTGATGTTCAATTGCTAAAGAAGACCAATTGCTTTGGAAAATATTTCAACTTTTGGAATAAATTGTTAAATCCTACTTATTAGGCTAGTTTATTTAAAATAGAACTTTTTAAGTTTTAATGAAACTGGTATAATAGTTTGAATTATAAAAAATATATATTGTATGAATTTCTGTTTATTTATATCTATGGTTATATAGGTTGATTAAAATGATCCAGTTTAAAGTAAAAATATAATCAAACATGCCAGTAGGATTATTACCATATAACTTCTGGTCTATTTCTTAATCAATTTAGCCTTCAAACAACAACAACAACAACAAGTTAAAATCTTTTATTTTCCAATGAGTAAATGCATTTTGAGAATGTAATTGGAATCAAGAATTAAAAAAGATAACAAACATAATGTTCAATTATGAAACAAAATAATGATGCAATGACAGCTGAACAAAGAAAACAGAAATACCAAATATTATGTAAATCAATACAGAAAAGAATTTTGAGAATTGTAAAATCAAATGTACTGATGAGGAGTGAAGGCAGTTTAGATCTTTAATTCAAAATGCATATACTAATTGGAAAAAAAAAGTTTTTAAGCTGTTGTTGTTGTTTGAAGGCAGAGTTGATTGAGAAATACATCAAAAGAAAATTATAAATAAAACAGGCTGTGTACAAAAAATTGCATATTATTAACATGCTGATTTCAAAGGTTCAATAAAATCTGACTTTTGATCTCTAGAAATAAATTGTTTATTATATAACTTTTTACAATTTTGAACTTTTTTTTACAAAAGTTCAAAATTGTTAAACAAGAAAAGCCTAACCATTATTTTCCTTTCACTTATACCATTTATTCAATGATAAAATCAAAAACACATACTAAATAAAATACTAAATTTGCTGGTCATTTGTGACAATGCACATTGAAATTTGAGTATTTGGTTTGCATACATGCTTTAAAATGAAATCATATTGCATGCAGATAATAGTTTTTCTATCAAATTTAATACCAATTCCTTTTCTAATAATGATGAATAAGCCAATATTTCTGAAAAAATATTTCAGTCAAGATAATTAATCCATGAGCAAGTATTTTTAGACAATCTTTATTATTAATAAGTGAATTTCAGAATCTTTAAAAACTATTATGGAACCAACAACTTTAGTTTTTTGTCATAGTATGGGGAACTCGTTAATTTCATTTAAATGTTTTTATGTTGAAAAATACAGTAAATGTATATTAACATTATAAAACAAAATTTTGCACCATTATCATACTCTAAACCTTATTACTCATTTGCTTGATAATTAACATTTTTTGTAATATATTTTTGATTTGAATATTGACTAAATGACATTAATTGAAAAGAAAATATTTTTAGGACTAACTTTGTTCCCTCTAAAATTTCCAATTGGAACTTTTACTATATCTTTCATAGCTAAAAAATTATGGGATAATAACCACTGCATGTATGCACTGATAAAATTTAATTTATCCTTCAAAATTGGCATGCCAACTATCTTATTGGCTTATTTGATACTTTTAATAACATGAATAATTTCCAAATTATTCTATTAATTTATTCCAAATTATGCAATGTTCATGTTTCCAATTATTCTGGCTATTTAAAATAATCACTGTATATATTTGTAAATAACTGATATACAAATTTAATTTCAATAAACATTTAGTTCAGTTTTTTACCTATAAAATTTTGAAAATCTATGAAAAAAACAAATATTCTTGCCAATGTTTCCTAATCTAATATTTATAATTATTAATTTATAACAGTATTTGCTTATTTTCTTAGAATATTCTGCATATAATAAATACAAAACTTTTTTAAATATTATATTTGTATGACAAATTATATATATCTGTACCTCGGAGACATATGACACTATGTCCACTTTTTTTAAAAATTGACTTACCACAATAGTCATGTCCATCTTTCTTCTCTTTTTCTAATAGTATACAGCACTCTATCCAGTGTCAATAAATAAGGAAGATCCGCTTCTTTTAAACAACACTATGTCCCATTTTGTCCCTGGAAAAAAAATCTTTAAACTGCTCTCTTGGAAAATTTCATTTTTGTGACATAGTGTCTTATGCCTGAGGTACAGATATATTAAACAGGTAGTCCTTGATTTATGAGGGGTTTCAGTCTAAATCCCACTATTGTAAGTCAAAGTAGATCACAAATCAGAAATGCCAAAATTTTATGGATTTTTCATTACTTATCTTTACTAAGATACTATATATTGTCTTAATATATATGTAAAGAACATAAAACTATAAGAATCAGACAAAAAAGAATGCTTTCAAGGTATCAGACCATTGAGTTAGGACTTGAATCCATGAAACTGCATTGACTAATCACAGAATTTACTGATAGTTGTAAGTTGAGGACTATCTTTATTTAATGTTAATAACAATATAATAATATGTATTAGCAATAATTAATAAAATATAAATTTTATAAAAACTCAACTGTTATCTAATTGTTGTTCTTGATTATAATCTCCATCCATTTTGCTTCCATTAATTTCATTTTCAAATGGAATATCTTTCTGGAACTGAGTGTCTCTGTTTTGTATGCCAGGTCTGACATAATCTGGTTGTTCAATTTCTTCAAATGAAGTATGTTTAATATTTTGTACTCCATTCATTACTGAATTATCAAAATTAATTTTATTCTTCAGTTGTTCTAGATGAGTTTCTGAAGTTATTGTCTGATTATGAATTACATTTTTATTCAATAAATTAGACTAAAAAAAGAAAATCTTTTATTAAGTGATAAATATATAAATCTTGAAATGAAAATAAATTAACTTTTCAAAAACTAACCATATGCAAATTACTATCATCAAATTTTATAGTTTTATTTTCTTGATGAAGGTCAACATCATTATTATTTATATTGCTGTTTGACAAATTTGCTGTATTATTTGATATATTTATTTTAATTTTATTATTATTTACAATTTGAGGTACAGGAAGTGGTAATTGATTTACTGTCTTTTCAGCCTGATTAATTAATGCTAATGTTGTATTTTCTTGTTGTGCTGAAATCCATTTAGATAAAGTATTCTCAGACATATTAACTGATGTATTTTTCAAAGAAATATTTAATTTTTCCTTGAGTGTAGTTTCTTTTAGAGAAATATCTATTTGTTGATTTCCTCCATTTATATTTGCTACAAATGGCACAGAAGTATTCATGTTTAAGGTATCATTAAATTCATTTCCAATTATAGCTTCTTCAGTATTTTTATTTATATTTTCAATTAGTTCAGGAGGATGAGAAACCTAAATAATATAATCAAATTATTATTATTAAAATTTTAATACTAAATATTTTAAAATTATTTAAAACCTTAATTTATTAAAAAAAAATTTATGATCCTTTTCATAATAAAAAATGCAAATAAAAAGCATTACAGGTACTCCTCACTTTATGACCTATCTGTTTAACGACTGCTTGCACTTACGACCAAGCTTACGACTATTTTTTTTAACGGAAAATTTGGTTTTCGCCTATATGTGATGCTTATGATTTCTATTGCATACAATTCCCGCACTCATAGTTCCAAAAATTTGAAGAAAAATACTTTGTGCATAATTAAAATATAAATTTTTAAGTCGAAATTTGTTTCCAATATTTTCTAAATATATAGGAACAGGTTACTCGCTTACCGACCAATTCGTTCTATGATCAAGTCCTAAGAACAGAACTCGGTCGTTAAGTGAGGAATACCTGTATATAAATATATGATTAGAATTGTACTATTCAAAACTTCTAAAATTGATGATAAAAAAAGAAGCTTAAAGCCATAATTTTCACAATACTGCAATTATAATAGAAAAATTCATAATTTTAAAATAAAATCTTGGAAATTTAAATTTTGAAAAAAATCACATAATTACAATAAAAATAATTCTGCAATTTCTTTTATATTTTAATAGTTTTAATAAATCATGAAAAATTTAAACCTGTAAATTTTTATGAGATGATACAACAAACATGATATTGTTTAAAAAATTTTATTTTAAATTAATAATTTTTTTTTATTCATATATATATATATATATATATATATATAACTTATGGTACATTCAACAAGGAATGACACATGTATAAATGTCTGTAGTATGTACACACACACACACACACACACACACACATATATATATATATATATATAAAAATTTATTATTATAACATTGATTATCCAAACCACTGACACACAAAAAATATTATACTATCTATTTTAGGTATACTGATTTGTTATACCAAAGTATTACTCCTGCCACTTAATGCATTTATTTCCAATTATTTATTTGAAGATATATACAGTATAGCATAGAAGAACTCTTAATTTGTCATTACAGGCATTAAAAATCAGATGTTTGCTTTAGTTACTGTGTGATCTCAGGACAATTTCCTAACTTTGATATGTCATTGTTTGTTGTATTGTTGTCTGTTGTGTATAATATTTTGTTTTTTAAAATATAGTACAATAATTTAACTGTAAAAGTCTAATTACACTTTTTATTGGGTATTCTTATATATATATATTTGAATATCCAAAATATTTGCTTAACTAAATCAACCTTGGTTCCAATTAATTTGGATAATTGACATTCTATTGTAATGATTTTCAACCTTTTTTAACTTATAGTCCACTGAACAAGGCACACCATCAATTTTAAGAAAAGATTTCATCATTAAAAAATTTAATATTAAGATTGGTTTAAAAATTCAATAGCTAAAATTCTAATAATTTATTATTTTTAAAACTAATGTTGATTCTGGATTTAAAAAGATTTATTTTTCAAATTTATATTCATATCTGTTGTTATTTCATTTACTATTCAATAACTGGAATAATATACAGAATAAGATACCCAATCAGAACAACAACTGACTGAAGATTAACAGTGATGGTTTGACAAGGACGAAAGGTGGGATGGTAAAAGTACATTGCAGAGTTATTTTGGGATTGAGAACAAAAGCTATTATAATTACTTCTATTGTCTCCAAGTTAAGTTTTTTAATATATCTTATCATTAAAGATATACAAGTAGCTCTCAGTTTATAAATTCCTAGATTTATCAGTTGTTTTCCAAATATGAAGTATCAAAAAAACCAAAAATGTGAACATTAATTGCAAAAATAAAATTCTAAATATTTATAAATAGGAATTTTAAATCATGTATGTAGCTATAAAATAGTGTATGACTGAGTATATTGCAGAAACTTTGTAATCCGCTATGAAATCAAAAAAATCAAAATGGCAGAATGAGAAGTAAAAGTAGTACACTTTCTGACCATATGGTTTTATCAGTACATTATACATATAAACAACTTTCATTCCCAGATTGTGCCTAAGGCAGTAGTTCATCTGTATTAAAGCTTACCTACTTATCTGTCAATAATACTGAAGAATAAAATTCATTAACATTTATATGACAAATATTATTATAATAATTTGCAAGATTTTAAAGTTACATTTTCATTTTTTTAAATAAATAAATCATTGTTTCATCGTAAACTATTGATTTTGTTAACCTTTACTTAAATAAATATTTATTTTATTTAAGTATTAATATTTTATTATATTTTCTATTATATATTATAAAAAATATATAAAATATAATAATAAAATATTTATTATATTTTATGTTTTCATTGTTAAAGAATGGAACCTGTTTTTAACATTATGTTTATGGGAAATTGATTCTTGATTTACAAATTTTATTTTGAGCTCACTCCAAGAATGAATTACCTTGTAAAGTTGAGAATTACCTATATTTCATATAAATTATTATAATAAAATTGGTCAAAATCAATTTGTTATTACTATGTAATAAAGCTAATCAATTTGATCATTTTTAGCATACATGATTCTCTAGTGGATCTCAATAATATACACAAATTTTATTTAAATTGGATAATACACTTTAACTCTGGTTTACAATAATAAAGTGTACCTGGAAAATGCACATAAATCAAGATCTAAATTACCATTACTTACCATTGAAACAATTATAATGCATTCCTGACCTAAAAAGTGTCAATCATTTTTCAGTGAAGTATGTTGAAATACAGTCTAATTACATAAAAGAAAACAAAATAACTTTTATAATTAGTATTAATTGTTATAAAACAACTTAAATAATAATTTTCTTAGAATTTTCTATAATGAAAATGACTGCCAGAGTGGCAAGCTGCCATTTATCACCTGGAATATCCAGATTCAATTTCAGATCCTATACATTTATATGCTTTTCAAGAGATCTGGGTCCAGCCCATGCTTCAAGATGGCCACATGGTAAAGCAGGCCCTTATCAACTTGGAGATTAGTTCAATTTCTCCATATTTTTCAAGAAGAATCTGGGTCTGGTCTATTGAATCTCATTTTCAACCTTCTGGCTGATTATAAACTATTTGATTTTGTTAACCTTTACTTAAGTAAATATTTATTTTATTTAAGTATTAATATTTAATATTATATATTATAATATAAAATATAATAATAAAATATTTATTATATTTTATATTTTCATTGTTAAAGAATGGAACCCCTGTATGTTAAAGGACTGATGGACTATGATAGGCACTTTGAATACCCTAAACAATTACTAACTGCCAATTGGAAAGAGGGTTAAAATCACAAGGAATCTCTAACTGCTGTTTACTAATCTTTAGTCAGTAATCAGCAAAAAACTAGAAAGATAGAAAATGTCTCCAAAAGTTGAAACATGACATTAATTTGCAACTTCATAAAATATTATATCCAAGAAAACATTAATAATAATAATTCAGTAGGACATCAATAATATAGTATAGTACTGAATGTTTCATCGACAAAACACAAAAAAACCATAATATAAAAAGTATTTGAATTCAATGAAAATGTTATTTTGTAACATTTATAGAAAATTAGACATCACTATTTGTCTACTGGATGGCAATGTAGTAATGAATTGGCTTAAAACCAGTAGGATCCAGGTTCAATTCTAAATCCCATGAGTTTTTTTTTTTTTTAAGTAGATTTGGTCTAAGCCTATGACCACATCCAATATTTGATTAATTTTTTCACAGAGCAGGGTATACTGGATTAACTGAATAAATATGTTTTTTATAAATTTTAAGGACCTGAAACCTGAATCAAATCTGTTCTAGTTTGAAATAAATAAATAAACACACACATACACTGAGGTGTAGTTAGATGTTTTGAGATCCTAGGCACTAAGGGATTTCAGGACATCCAATGTTCTTAAATAATAAAATAAAAAATATCAAAATTTTACATATATAAACATATACTATATATATATATTCAATATATATATATCTTTTTAATTATTACTTAAATAATCTTTTCTAAATTTTAGTTTAGAAAATGAATCAAGTACATCATTAAAATCAAAATTCTCAGTTTCAACTGATTCAATATAAAGAAAGGCCAAATTAGAAAACAGTTCCTGTCCGTAAGATAAATTTTTTTTGTGCAGTAAATGAGTATTTCTTGATGAATTGCTAATAGGAATGGTGTGGTATACTGCATTTTCAAAAATGCAGATTCTAGACTATTCATCAAAAGCTGATAATTTCTTCAGGACACTGAAGATGCTCATTTTGTGAATATAAGAAACTGAAGTAATCCATCCTAAATTATGTTATAATTAATATCTTCTTTATACATTTCTGTTAGATTTGTTATCATTAAATTTATTTTATTTTCATATAAATTCTCATTAATGAAAAACAGCCTAAATCAATTGTTAATTTCTCTGTAGATTTTTACTTTTTGTTATTAAGTTCTACAATTAATTTAACACAAATAATGTTAATAGTAGTTACAATAAAATTTTCATGTTCTTTTAGAACAATTTAATTTTCTACATTTTCATTCAAAAATAATTTCTTTTTCTTCTGGCAATGCTGTTTGACTTGATAAACACAATTTCCATCAAATAATATTGCAATTTCTGATTCAATGTTAACTAACTTCTGTTCCAATAATTTTATTTGAATCTTGCCATACATACAATTCCCTTTTTTCCATATGTATGAGCTTACTATTGATATTTCCTGGGTAAACAGTTAGTAGAATCTTGTGAATAAGGTATACACCCAAGTAAATTTTTTCACTGCAATTGTAAAGATCTCAGGAATAAAAATAATTTGGTTAAAATTGGATTATTGAAAGCTGACCAATATGGTTATGAAATTTTTACTAAAATATGCTAGGTGGAGATCAAGCATTATATAGAGTGCTACTGCATTCTCCATGATACCTGTTTATTGTAATAAAAAGTTGAACATAAAAATATACACACCACTGCATATACAAATATAAATAAAGCTAGGTCTAACATAGTTTGATTTATATAGGTTAATAAAATTTTCTAATTTTATGAAAAATTTATACATAAAAATATCTAATTTGATAAAAATAAATGTCTAAAATTGTATTTTCTGTATATATTTATATTGCAATAAAACAGATGAGTATGAATGCATTGAAATAAAATTAAAATGTTTTTGATATTTGTCATTACTTAAAACAATAAAAATATAAATTCGTTAAAATTAATTGTTTGAATAAAAACAAATCATTCACCTGAGTGTTCTTTTAGGTAGAAGCTTATTTCTTGCTAAGTATAGAATGCCTATATTTTAGCAATTGCATCATAGTCCTTTTGTTTTTTTTTAGCTATTTGTAAGTGATGACATATGTGACTAACACATTATTTTATTCCAATTATACCATGCTCCTCTACGACTATCATAAAAATGTATTTACTATATACCAGATGTTCAAATTTTTAACTGATGATAATACAAACAAAGTTATCTTTCACTTGCAGAAATTCAGCCTTAACTGACTGTATACTCCTAAAATCTATTTATTTAGTTTTACCCAAAGTTCAAATTATATTGAACAGACTACATTTCAAAGGTGCTATTGAAAATTTAAACTCAAACACATTGTTGCTCCAAAATTATCATATATTTGATATCTTTTAGGTAAAATTGAAAAATACAATATAAAATGAATTACACATCTAATTTAATATTAAATTAGATGTGTAATTCATTTTATATTGTATTTTTTAGATGTGTCTCTAATTTAATATATTATATTAAATTAGATGGGTAATTCTTAATTTCTGGAGTCCCTGAAAAATGGGGCCCTAGGTGCATGCCTAGTGTTAATGCACCTCTATATATATAAGTGTTTTGGGTGGCATAAAGCAGAACAGATAATGACATTGGCATGAATTATATTCTTCCATATTAATAAGGCATACTTTAATCAGCTTTTGAAACTTTCATTCATTTTAAATTTTTCATAAAAGCAAAATAAATTGAACATTGAAAGAGCTTGTAAACTGAATTTTGGTATAAATTATATTTGAAGTTTTTTAATAGCAAGATCTCAAAAACTAGGTTGGCTTATATTTGCATAACATATTATGCAAATACAAGCCTATAATACATTGTTTTGACAAACATTCTGCCTGACCTGATTGAATATTGATCATGTAAAGATGACTGATTCCCTAGAACTAAGTAATTGGTTGTATTGAGGGAAAATGACTAATACCGGAATCCTTTAAGCCCTAGAAGATTCCAATATTGTGTAAAATATTGGGTTAATGCATAATTCCATAGCGTTGTGATTTGGCCTGTCAACACTGAATTGCTGTTTATTTCTTTACCATTTTTACATTATCAGTGTTTAATTTGGAGTGTTGTCTTGCGGAATACAAATTGTCAGTGAGCTTGTAACAAACGATTATTATTTCTTCGCTGTTGAAGATGGACTGTCAGATGGAGAAAAATGAACATTTCCAACATATTCTGTTGTACAAGTTTAACCAAGGTTCAAGTGCAGTAAATGCGGCTAGGAACATCTGTGAAGTGTACAGAACTAATGCCATCGGTGAAAGCACAGCAAGGAAATGGTTTTCTCGTTTTAAAGCGAATTAGTTTGATTTGCATGATGGAAGACGCACAGGAAGACCATCCGATTTTGATGAGGAACGTTTAAACAGTTTGATCCAC